>DWPA01005951.1:0-11360 GCA_018251375.1 Calpodes ethlius
ATAGGCTCTTTATAAGTTAGTGCGCACAACATCATAGACTACATCGCCACTTACCATCAGGTGGAATAGTAGTCAAGAACTGACTTATCGTAGGTAAAAAAAAAAAAGTCCAAGTTATTAGAATTATAGTTTGTGACATCGTGCATCATTCAGCTTATTTATAGACCACAACTATTTTAGCAGAAAAAGATAAGTTTATCTTAATGACTTTCCTTCTTCATTTATTCTTCTTTATTTTTTAACTCTGATGATACTACTCTACTAAATTCATAAAGATTCTCATATTTTTATGTTATTCAAAACTATATTAAACTTGAAATTCGGTTCAACCGCAGAAAAGATAGGATATTAAACACTTCAACGTATGAGATAGGTAGGAAAATTCAATTCGAGCTTTTTCATTTTCCAATTAGATTTCTATAGAGAATAAATTCTCAATATCCACAATAAAAACCATCTGTTCACTAGTTGTTCGTCGCTGTGCTTAATTAAAACCGTGTCGCGGAGCTGCAAGTTTTAATAGATTGTGCCGCGTTGTGGGAAGGATGGGTGTAGCTCAGTGGAAGGGTGTACTCGAAAAAACTATTACATAACTAACGTACCTACATAGTTTATTTCTTACAATGCACCTCTTTCACATGAAGTATTTACTTTGTAAGTTATGCTTCTAAATGTTTGTATATACGTGTGTTTCTTGTAATTAATTATTTTTTAATGGAAGCCGTTTAGTGGATCTTGAAGATGGTTGCGTTAAAAATTTAACGCAATTGTTGTGGAGGATCAAAAAAAAGAGATTGAATTGTAAAGAGAAATATTATCAGTGAGTGGAGTGACAGAACGTGTGTGTGCGTTATATAGATGCTGCGCACGCTCTTGTTTAGCACAATAATAATTATATTGGATTTTAATGTGTCATTTTGAAATTGTGATCTTTGAACTTTTTTGAATAATGAAGATTATTGGATACTAAACGCACCTATTTTTATTATTCCTGATATTCATATCTCATGATCATGATTTTGATCAAACCGATAAAATTTATTTTTATTATTTTATATATTATATTATGATTTTCAAGACACCGTGTGTGTTTGAAGGTCATTAATAAATAATTCCGGTGAGGGTTTAAATATCTTATTTATAACAAAAGTTACTTTTTAGTAACATGTCTGTACTCTTTTGATTTGGGTAAAATAAAATACACAATTTTTCTGTAGTGTTTGTTTTTCAATGTTCATTATTATAACTAGCACCTGGTTATGGCTACGCTCACACGAATCTTTTAACTGGTGCAATTCAGTTAAGAAAATAAGACAACTTAAAAGCAAATACAAGTATTATATTTATTCCCTATCTGTTGGAAATTTGAAATATCTTGTAAAATAGTTATCACGCACTATTAAGTTGTTCGTTACAAAATTATATCCTAATGTAAAGCAAAGATATAAAACCTGTTTATTCCCTATCCTATGGGAATTTCGTAAAATCCGGTCTTGATTCTGGTCTACATTACGAACGATAATTCAACTTTTTAGTTCAAAGGGTTTGAGCATGACGATGATATGTGAGTCAGTCAAGACTAGCATTTTTACACAATTGTTAAGATTCTCGATTCCAACATAATTCGCAATACGCAACATTTTAATCACAACCAAAACATTCTAACGGTTTATGCTCATTGCGTTTTAATGTTACAAATGGAAATTTCATAAACATTAAGAAAGTATTCAAGTAGCAATCTAACAAAATTTTATTAACCGCACATAAAAACGTCGCGGTTTTAAGTAATTATGCTCGACTCACACAATATTAACCCCTAAAGTGGTTTAAATTAACACTAAAACTGCGCCCCAGTCTATAAATTAGGGTTGAACATTAAAAAAAAACACTAATGCGCTGCGACATTACTCGAACGCGTTAATTGTCCGCAGTAATCACCTGTTATATCCGGTTATATCCGGCCATATCCAGTTATATCCGCTTGGCACCCGGTTAACTGTTATTGCCTCCCAGAGTGGTTTATTGCACGCCGTATGCTTTATGAGTTCAATTCCAACAGCATTTGTGTTTATCGCTTAAGTTGATTTGATTCGAAGCCATGAGATCCGCGCTGTTAATACAATACTATGTTACTTTTGAATCCAAAGTACTGCAGGATAAAGTGTTTAAATAATAGCGCAACACATAAATAAACTTGCAGTTATTATGTTCAATTAAATTGGTTTGCAATATTTGCATTGGAAGTGCAATACAATAAGGAACCAAACTTAAAATGCATACCTCTATCTTGGCAAATGTGAGAGACCAAATGTTAAGAACATCTATGTACCACATTTTAGCAAATTAATTATCTTTATCTTATCTTATCTTAAAAATAAATAATTAACTTCTTTAAGCAGTACTTAACCATGACATGCAACAAGTAATAAATCTAAAAAACTTTTATTTTGTTTGTTTGTCTGTGCGTTTGTCCAGACTTAGCTCAGAAATCGCTTAATGGATTTGAAGGGGAGAGGGAAGGGGTTATAAATTGTCTTGTTATAAGCTTGGGCTAATATTGAGTGATTGTTTTATTTAAACTGGTTCGCAAAATAAAAAGATACGTCGATTAAAACTTCTAGCTTAAGATTAATTTCGAGTCTAGGTACTAAAGTATAGGTTTCGAGGTCCCGAAGTGAAGCGAGAGTACTTGTAAAACACATAGCTCCAATTCATAAACTCAACCATACTATTGTTAAAGTTGACTGAAACAACGCACAAGACAATATAACGATATAAATAAAAATAGCAACTGTGCCTTATTATGTGTGAATAAATACTTAAAATTATGCATTCGCTATTAAAAAATCATGTCCACTTTCCGATTCGGGCAGGTACCCTGTTTTTTTTATTAGTAAATCTATGTTAAAGTACAAATTTTTCAAGTATTAAAGTTTTCTGTATCGGAGGTCTATATATATATAGTTACAAATAGAGTTACTTTGTATCATCTAGAATTGAAAATAGAAAATATTTAATGTACAATATAGGTGTACAATCATTGTAAGTGTTGTGAAAGTGTAACCTTCCAAATTAAAATAATAAAGTCCATTCGTTTGAAGTCAGTTATTTTAACAAAGTGAACAACATTACTCTATGCTATACTGCAGACAGTTAGCAATCGAAAATATAAGGGTTCCTTTTTGCCTACGAAACCCTAAAAAATATATAAACAATATTTTCTTTTCAGATTCTAACGCGTCTAAAGTTATAAGTCAATAGGTAAACTTATATCCGTATTTTGCAGCCACTAACATACCAGAGCTGAATTTTTATACTCGTATATATAAATTTAAGTCGTATTATAAGTTTTTCAATAGTAAATGCTATTAAAAGTGAGCTAGGTATTTTATTACGCCAAGTTTGTGCAAACAACCAGAAACAAACAGATAGAAATAAAAAATATATCGATGATGTCTCTATAGTATAACTGAAGTATTGTTTTAATTTTCTTGAAAGTAAAGAAAATTAAGTTTCATAGAGTAGCTTTAAATAGATTATTAATATTTTCTTAAAAAAATAATTTCAGTAAATAAACCATCTATTTTCTACTTAAGCTGCACCAGTACCCTTTTGTAATTATAGAAAAAAAGTACATTTAAATTTAAATTAAGAAGCTGATGATTATGACAAGATTTAAGACAAGTATTAAGATGCCGCAGACGTGTAGCCTCTCTTTTTCACAGGGGTTGTAAAGAAAATAATCTATCAGAGAGAGCTTGGTTGCCATAAAATTTCCTAAGTTACACGGCGCAGTGAAGTAGAAAAGTTATTAACCGGCAAAATCGAAAACTCGCAACCACCTCGAGCCGAGGGTGAGTCAAGTACAAGTACATCAGCATCACAAAAGCCGTTATTACCCGATTTCCATTCTCAAGGCAAGCTCCAAATAAGGGATATGCTAAATCTTATTTAAATACACGGAAAATATTAACCAACTTGACGTCAGGATCTACAGCGAGAGCACTCGAGGGGCGAGGAGGCGAAATTGGCATCGTCACGATGCAATTACTTAGGTACTGATGGGGCAAGGGTGGTTTTGACAACGGCTTAACGGCTTTCTTAATGTATACCCTTACCGTCGAATGTTCCATAAAAAAACGAATTTCTAACTCCCACTACACCGGCAGCATCGCCCCAGAAAATTAATGAGGTTCAAATGAAAAACAATGAGCTGAGAGAAATTTTCTGGTGTATAATGTAATTATATTTTTAAGCAAATATCTGATAAACGAGCCGACGCTTATAGGAATGGCATCCATTGGTTTTATAAAGAAAAGACAAAAACTGTCTCTTAAATCTGCGGAAAATATTGACTCATTTGACAACTAACTCAAAACAAAGAAAGAGAACTTACTCATAACAATCTAACAAAGAATTGTTCGGTACTCGAAACATAATTTCTACAAAATTGTATAATGTTCACACATTGTTTACATTCTAGAAATCTAATATTCGATACCATCAATGCCTTAGTTGAAAATCTCCTTTCATTAGGAGACATCAATGTCGGGTATAGAAGCCAAGCAAACAAATTAGTTACCACGGGACGGAATTTAGACTCAAAATATTACAAGTCACCTTTTATTGTGTTCAATGTAATTAGACAAATGTAAGTATTTTGTTACCATTATTTGTTTAAAATATTACTAATCTCTTTCTCTAACAGACCTTCCGAATTAGACCCAGAGTTGCAATGTCGATGATCTAGGGAAAAATTCCCAAAGCGTGGAAGTTTGTCGTTGTTTCCATTCGACTATATTTTGGGTATCTCTTAAAGGGAATAGTGAATAAGATTCTACTAAGTTTTTATATATTACCACTTCTTCGTCAATTACCATATTGTGAGATTGTAATGAAGCGTTACCTTATAAATAACTAGCTTTCCGCTCGCGACTTCACCCGCGTTATCCCAGGCTATCAGATATGACTTATAAGGAAAGATTTTGTTTTAAGTGTGGACAAAATACGTGGAAACCAAAAAGTTCACATACAATTTGCTGAAGAAAACTCATTCTCCATACAAACATTCATCCCTTACTGCACACTTTAAAACCTTTATTTTTATAACAAAATGTACCCTATGTCCGTCTCCTGGTTCTAAGCTACCTCGCCACCAATTTTTAGCCAAATCGGCTCAGCCGTTCTTGAGTTATAAACAGTGTAACTAACACCACTTTCTTTTATATATATAGATTTATTATTATATATGAGAAATCAAAGTATGATTACGTACAATTAATAAAAAAGATATACATTGGCAGTCAGTACTACTAGTTGAAAGATAAATATTTGGAATAGAAAGATACGAAAGTAATTTTACAGATTAGTTTTGCAAAGAAGAGAAGGTCGATGGCAATATTATCAAACTCCGGGTGCTTCTGTCAGTGAAACGCGAGAGGAAAGTTCTAGAATGGCAGAGTTTGTTACTGGCAGCGTGCCACGCTCGCAGATCGATACATTCGCAGGAAACGTAAGTAACATTATATAATCGAAGCCAGTTTAAGAGCAACGTTTGTTTAAACAAGAGTTGCAATGAGAGGATCTTTGTTCGTTGACGTTTGAAAACAAGCTAGCGGGTAGAAACAGTCGATAGACAGATAAAAGTTTAGAGGCGAAAACCATGCATACAAATTCTGTTAAACACAGATTTATGTATATAAAAATCTTCTGGATTTTTTAGTTAACGTTTGGGGTAGAAAATAAAAACTAATTCTGTTTAATAAGCATATATTATTTTCTAATGGAGCAGCTAACCACTAAAGACTATATAAAAAAGAATTGCACCTAATGTTATTCTCAGTTAGCTTCATTAACTGTCTCCTTTTGCTGTGCAGGCAACTACGATATCTGTTTTTTGTCTTACACCAAGCATCTCAGGGACCTCCTGGGATGCGTCATCAGTGATTTCAGAACTAACCCGACATATTAGCGGCGTCTGAATGTTTACTTCATGAAAATAACGTAAAAGTTAGAAATTTAACACAAGTTGTGACGCAAGTAATGAAAAGTATGATAACTATTTATGAATGATTTTAAACATAATGTTTTTGATGTTAATTAAGAAATATATCGTATGACGTGTCTGCTTTTAATTTTAATTATTTTTATTTCAAGTAAACATAGTGAATATAACAAGAATCTCTATATCAACAAATAACAAAATCATCACCATTGAATGTAAACCAAACCTGTGATTGTGGTTGTGACATCACTATCAATATGCAGAAGTAAAATATGCACCATAAGTTTTTTATACAAGTTACTTTGTGAGGTTTTAAACGTTTTATACATCCGACTAGGCCAGCTATACTTTAATTCGAGCGACCCGCCGAGCCATTGTGAGCGGCTCAACCCCCACTAAAGGCAGCGTAACTTCATGCAATAATGTTTGAATATATAATAACCAGCAAGCACTCGCAACTTTATTCGCATATATGTTACATTATATTTGATTACTCCTACCACAAAGTGCATTATTAGTATTCTTTGCGATTTATCATTTGATATTCTGTGGATTTTGCAGTTATTTTGATACACCAGTATCAACCAAGTGTATTTGTAATTTGATAAATTTAAGATATTATAATGCTATAATTTGTAGCTAGGCGCTTACTAATCGGCACGTATTGCAAATTACAGCTTTACGCATTGGGAAATAAATTAATTTAGGTAAATATAATAAGGTTAATCTTTGGAATAGATGTTTAGGTATTACCACTATTATTATTATTTCATCAGTGGTATTTAAAACTATATCAAATTTTGTAAGATTGATTGGAGAACATGGTTTCCCCAAATAATTCCTAGATAACTTCTAATTGATTTATCTTGAGAATTGCATAACATACCCATTTACCGTAATTTTAATTATTATATACTGCCCGCTCCAGCTTTGCTCAAGTGCAATTAGGATTATGTAAAAAAGTTTAATCTATGTCTCTCAATGATAACGAAGCATATTGACGAAAGAATTATCAAAATCACACTAGTAGTTTCGAAGATTATATCTTACATGCAAACCCACTCACGAAGTGTCTTATTTTACTTTTAAAAGGTACCACTGTTTTTTATAACTGATGAACCCATTACTTATTTGTCCCTAGCACGAAATGTACGACTCCTTAAGTGGTTTTTATTTGTATAACAGAGACTTTTATACAGACTTGAAACACTTTAATAAAAACATTTGAAATATTAACAATTAATATAAATATCAAGTTTGAGTGCCATAACAAGCTAAAGCTAAAGCCGTTACCAGCATGGTTTTAACCGAAAAATATTTGTACCTAGTTGTACACGATGTATGAATACACAAATAGGCTGAAAATGTAATATATATTTTGTTCGTGAGTCGAGCGGCCCTTAAGTAATGCGTGCTAAGCATTTTTCCACCATCTAGAACATTTACAAAGGTCATACAACCTTACAATAACGTGTTTTAAACGTCTTTCAAGTACAGTTAAACAGTGTACGTTATATCGACCGATAGAAACCGAACGTAATATTAATAATTTATACTAATATCTTTAGACACCTTTATTTTTTAGGGCCTTTGTCTATTTTAGGGCAGCGAACAGATGACAATCACAATATAGGGCAGGTTCTGGTCCAAGCAAAAGGGTGCGGGAGATATATTTGTCCTAAATGACCATGCAGTGCAGATACAGATCTGTTGTCGGTTAATGCAACCTTCGGACATTTATCATCAACGTCAAAAGAGATTTAGTTTAACGTCGATAATATATTTAATAGTAGAAGAACAGAGATCGTTGTTAGCTTCAATTCAGTTCCTAATGGTAAGACAATCGTTTGGTTCGCAAGCAGCAATAGCGATTTATTGATCTGAAAGTCGTTCACAAGTCACAGATTAGATCTTCCACGCATACTTCATACTTCATATTGTACGTGGATTAAATAATTGTCACTTGCTTTGATGAATGAAATCATCCTAACAAACCTATACATCCAAAAGTCATTGAAGCTGGCAAGCGTAGTGGACAATCGTTTATATACCTCACGTCATAGGATATCGAAGCCGAAACATTTAGATATTGTAATAATGATTCTACGCCATTATAAAATCTACAAAGAACGTACTCAAATTGTACCTACTCCGCGATATAAGTTGCTATAAAAGGGTCAAAATATACTTTATGTTTATACAAGTAATTTGAAAATGTATACCAATTTTTCAGTATAAAACGATAAGATATATGTGACTTTTTAAATTTCCAAATCGTACTTACAATTAAAATTAATAATCAATTAGCACAATTAGAATTTGTTTCTTTTTCGCCATAGGAAAGTATATATATTTTTTTGTATCTAAAAGATTTGACAAACATAATGTTACAAGTATACGGCGGGATACCAACGCGAGTCTAATCAGTCAGTAGTAGTAGTCAGTATCATTTTTTGCTCATTTGAAACTCTGAAAAACTCGTTAGAAAATAAAGATCCAACAGCAATGGTTCTGATTGACGTAATTAATACAGGGGATCTGAATGCACTACTCGGCCTTTTCTCACCGCTAATCATCTTTTTCCATTTCCACAGCGGTACGTTCAAGTAATCAAATTGCCGTCCACCCTTGGGAGCTCAGTGAGACGCTTTCCTTTACAGGTCACCGATTGTTATTCTTAGTCAAATCAATGCACATCGAAAAAAGGTCAATTTGTAAAGTATTATTATACTAACACTCTTTCGTTCAATTACAGTAATAAATAAAATACGTCATTATATCCTTGCGTGTAAAAGGGTTCGAACACTGTGATATAATTTTTTACCATTTTACCACGAACTGGGTCAAATTACATATACTTATTTTAAACTGTACATATTTATGGAACTGTAAGGATAAATATGATTATTAATAGCTACTATGCATATTGAAGGTCAAAATAGAGTGCCGCCGTAATCCAGCGATGTGGTAATAATAGGCGATGACAGGTTTGCTGTAGAAATAATCAAAAACGACTCTGACTACCTGGGTAATACCAAAACCTCTTAAATTAAACGATCGCGTATACGACTATTCCCTAATTAACATAATATGGTGTAATAAACCGATAATAATATACCAATAATAACGAAACGTAACATGGATGTTATATGAAATTATAAAACTAATAACCTCATAGAAAAATATTATATAATCGCACTCCTTGTCCATTGGGGTCAACAAAGAGAGGGTAAAATGTTATTCTTAATATAACGATTGCTTGAAACAACAGTCGGGATGAACTTAATAGAATCAATTGTATAACTAGTTCGACGAAAATAACTATCGTTTTTGTCAAGATAATAATTGTACCTTAAATTCTGCTATCTTCTTTTGTGATTCCGATTTCACAACACACTGACGGCAGGGGACTAACTGGAGTATTGAAATGCTACGAATGAGCTACGACGTAGCAGTCGAGCGATTCTCGTAGTTCGGGCGCGACTGGGACAAATCGTAGCGTTATGCAAGTGCGCGCGCATCTACACCCCCTCACGTCGACGTGAACCCAATATCAATCCACAATTCTATTTCGAAATAATTCACCTACATCCCCATTTAAATCGAGTTAACTGGACATTTGGAACCTTGTTGTTCATTAGTTACCAATTTGATAACGAATATACAAGAAACAAAGCTATGCGGGTCACAGATTCATCTGATATATTTCTTGAACAACCGATATTGGCCCGTCGTACCTGAATTAATGCTTCATTAAATTGGAAGATCTAAAACCGCTGACACTTTACAAAGAGCAATAGATTTTTTGATTATCATGGGTTACAGGTACTCTACGACTACGGATTGTAGGCCGATTTTTCGAACCAGTTCCAAAGATCATTTTCACGGCCATATATGTAATATATACGCATCTTATTATGATAATTAATATGAGTTTACATTTATAAAAAAAATATATTCTTAAAAAGAGCTTTATAGTACTACTCATATACAAACGAAAAAGAAATCAGTATGAATGATGAATGCTTTGTAAAAATTCGCGATCAACATGTGTAATCGTATATACTTTAAGACATGCGTGACGCACCCCTCCCTCCCCCAAAGGAAACATGCATTATGATAAATTAAGTATATACCAACATACATACAAACGCCTACACAAGTTTCGCCCCGAAACGGAGCATCATCGTTTGAGTTGTATCTTCGATGATTAGTCGCTACTGTTTTTAGTATGTACCCTCACACATTTTTGTCGCGTATTGTTGCAAAAGAAAATTGGTACAACTGCGACTAATATTAATATTATAATAATGGACTTTCGCAACGTAACACCTAACACTATTAACAAAAAAAATCGTAACAACCAATTGCTATTGTTAAAGAAGTGCTACATGAACCAATGCAGGACTCCCTACATCAAGTAATAAAATAGTAGCTCTAAGTGTTGAATTCAAACTTAACATGGATTAAGCAAAATTCCAACATTCAATGCATTCTTTATTGCTTTAAATTTGTAATATTACAATGTTCAAATTTAACGTAATTCAGTCAGAGCTACACCACTCTACGTAAGATCTACTAGAAACGAATACAAAATGTCTAGAAACCACTTTACGACTGAATTATTAACGAAGTAACCCATTCGGAGTGTTCGTGAAAAGGCAAGATATAACGTGCGTGAATTTATTTCATGCTGGGCTAAATAACTTTGTCCGTTAGCGGTCGGAGAACTCCTTGCACGCCGTCTCATACTGCCAAGTTTGTCCCTCTACTTGCTAACTACATTCGTTTTCCTGCTCAACACTCAGCTTTGTTTATCGAATTCGCACACGAAAAACAGCAGTAAAAATAGAATTTTCCGGGGTAATATTGATTAGTTATACATAAATTGCTTTATTGTAATTGTAATTTGAACAATTGAAAGACCATTCAGCTGAATAAATAAATAATAAATGAAAAAAGTAGAAATATGCATTTATGAGCCATAAATTTGGTAACTACAGAGTTCACCATTGGTCTGTTTCCAAAATTAAAAGTTAAATGGATTGTCACCGGAACTAAAGCAATTTGTATTCGTGTTTTAGGTAAGAGAAAGTACTTCTAATTAAGCTTGCAAGATTTGGGCCAACAAACTCTGTTACCCTCTGTTTCTGTCGTGAATTGTAAAAATGACAATTTAGGTATCTACTTGGTATTTTTAGTATACATTGACATATTCGAATTGCAGTTTGAAATATGTTTAACTAGCTGAACCATGCGCGCGTTGCTCCGCCAAAAACTAAAATAACATAATCACAGTGGCGCCATCTGTCGAAAATTGGTCGGACCAACTCAGAAACCTTTGTGGACTCATACA
>DWPA01005952.1:0-11360 GCA_018251375.1 Calpodes ethlius
GGACTACAAGCAAATACCGCCCAACCACCTGCAGGCAATATTGGACAATAAAGGCCGTGAGTACCATCCTGTGCCTGTAGAATTAATTAGATAGTTATCGGATATCTTGCAACTGTTATGGAAAAGTGTTATTTTTCCATAAGTATATGATTAATGAATAATATATATATATATATATATAATGAATAACAGGCAAGATTTGAATGTATTATTATAATATTGAGTGATATTATAATGAACCATGACACATAATCAAAGTTTCAAAGTGATCTTTTTAATTGCATTTTTGATTGCATCTGAAGTTGTTTTGTTCAACGCCATTACATTAAAGATACCTCTTTCAATCCATTCTGTAATGTCAGTTTTGTGCAATTCACTGAAAGTCAGCTGATAGTAATGAATTTTAAATAATATCATGAAACCAATTGACATTGAATGGATGACCACAACAATGGTTAGAGCTTTTATTCTAAATTCATTCATTCATTCATTGAATTGTATTAAATAAAATAAATAAAAAATATATATATTTTTTTATTTTATTGAATTGTATTAACAAACTTGAACAGATGAATTATGGATGGCAATTCTTATAGTTAGATAGTCATTATATTCACCCATCGAATTCATAGATTATTCAAGAAGCCGGCACAAATCCACTATGAAATTGTGTGGAAAACTGCTCCAGGCTTCGTCATCTTCAGAAGAGATCCGTGCCCTATAGGTTACTAAGGGCTGAAGTCAGTGTTTTCACGAGGATGTTTTGTTCGTAGAGGGGAGGCGCGGCGGGGAGTTCGAACGAGTCACAGCTTCAGGCGAGAGTAAAGATGGATTCACTACCGTGTCATTATCGTCTGGTAATTTTATCATTTTTATAATTGTCGTGCGATGACATTATAACTATGAATTTAGCGAATGGTAAATAAATATTCAAGAATATTTATACTTGTATTGAAACGGCTTAGAATACTGTTCAAACTCATGCCGGTATACCTGCTAGAGTGTTCAAGAAGATGATAAAAGAACATAAAGATTATATTATATACATACTTTTCCGTGAAGTATGTATGGCTAGCTATCTCTATCTTGAGTCAGCCGTCGAATGACTTCTCGTTTGTGAAGATATGAGAACTAGTTTCTTCCTGTCTTCTTTTATTCTTTTCTTGGCCGGTAAGGCATCAGTGATGCTTTCGATATTGCTGACATCAGGTGGATTTTCAGGTCATTTGTGAGTATTTACATGGCAATAAAATAATAATATAACTTGTCCCCAGGCTCAGTGAAACAAGAGTCGTTGAAACGTACGGCCGACAGAACGGGCGACAATCGCGACGCCAAGCGGCGGCGAGAGGAACCCGCCGATGACGTCAGCGAGCGCACCGTCGCCGAGATAGTGGCCACCATATCCGACCCCACCTACATGTGTGGACCCGATGTGAGTGTACCGATGTATACTTTAATTAAATAATATATACTAGCGGCTCGCCCCGGGTTCGTACGGGTGCAATTCAAATAAAATATATAGCCTATGTTACTTAGGGATAATGTAGCATTCTTCTGGTGAATGAATTATTAAAATCGGATAAGTACGTTCGAAGTTTAGATTTTACAAACTCACAAACGTTACCTATATATATTATTTGTATAGATAAACGCAGGTTAGACTGCAGATGTGAGTTTCTGCTGTGCTTTTTTGGATGGAATCGCACAGCGGCGACTCACGAGTTTTTATTGATAAGTCTCAGGTTAGGTACTAACATATATTATAAGCTTGCATTACTAACAAATATGATGCATGGTTACTCGAAATAAATATATTATTAATCTGCAGCGGAAACACATAAAGGCGAGAGTATTTATTGAATCCAAAACGGAGCGAAGGATTCTAAAGTAGAATCCCGAGTATAGCATGAATCCCTAGGTATAAAAAGTGATATTTAAGTCCCTGTTTCCGAAGAACAAAGTAGCTCCTTTCGAATAGATGTGATAAAAAATATTTTAGTAAATAATATTGGTGTTAACTCGAATAGTGATCTAATGATGCGTCTATTCTCACCTTTATACATATTCGCCGACCCCATAGCCCACTAGTGACCCCGACTGCGAAGCGAGTGGTCTCGGATCGGATTCCCGGCCGGGGCAGACATTTTTGTGACAGGTAAATGTTTGTTCTAAAGTCGTGGATATGTGTGTGTTTCCTCGGCGCCCGCGACACAGGGAATCCTACGGCGGGGGTGTTACTGTGTTTGTGTTCATTTCGACGTATTCAAATGTTTATCTGATACATTTATAGTTTGATTGTGACTAAAGTAGAGTTGTTGTCATTGATGATCGCGTTTCGATTTTACTCTTGTTATATAAGTGAAATGATTCTGTAATTATTGGATCTGTTAACGAAATTAAGCGTTTTGATTATTACTCTGCATAAAAATGTAACTAGAGTTATTTTATTAATACATGCATTGTCTATCGATGGGACACTCGAAACGACTGTAATGCGATAGGTTTAGACTTATATTTGCAATTGACTGATATGAAAAGTAATGAAAAAAGGCTTGAAGAGTAACTTATTGAAACTTATTTTATTGAAATAACCATCATCGTGAAAATGATTTGTCGTAGTTCCCACACTAGGACGCCCTGTGTTGTGGGTAACTACTCTTCCTAGATGTTTACAATAATAAAGAATAGAGAAAAAGATGTATATATATCTCAAAAATCGTATATGTTACCGGCAATCTGTATAATTCGGTATTTTATAGAACACCTAGCCGTATTCAGGCAAAATATAAAATAAAATTTATCCCGGGTTCGATTCCCGGCCGGGGCAGATATTTATGTGGCAGATAAATATTTGTTCTCGGGTCATGGGTGACAGTGACGTGTTATTTGTGTTGTCCATGCCGCCCGTGACACAGGGAGTCCTACTGCGGGGGTATGAGTGTGTTAGCGTTTATCGTTATTTCGTTCTTAGCCTAGCCTTAGCCTATTCTACACGAGATCTGTTCATTCAGCAATGTGGTGAATACGTCAGTGAAATCATAAGTTAATATTTTTGAGGGTGACAAACCTTATTAATAAATAACAGTCTGCCCCTGGTATCGAACCCGCGACCCCTTCATTCGCAGGCAGAATTGCTTCCAACTACATTATAGGGTCGTAGTTTTATTTTACATAGTCAACACGTGATTTACCAATTTAAATGTTCAGGCGGCATATGAAAGCAAAGCTTGTATGTAAATGGTACCACATAAGAGAAGAGAAGAGAGGAGTAGTAGGGTAGAAGATTAGTCTGTAATACTAAAAGATATGCTGAGAAGTTTCTTTCCATATTTCTTCTCTTTGACAAAACAGCTTTCGGAAATGGTGTTTTTATTATATGATTCAAGTGATTGATTGAAATATATAATTCTGTTTGGAATAAAAACGGATTGAGGTGAATCAATCTTTATAAACAATTAAAATTTATTTATGTATCAACATTCAACACAATGAAAGTCTTTTGAATTTAAATTTAGAATAAAAATGAGTTAGTGAATTTGTATTAAGAGTTATATTGAGAAAACACAACTTTTGTTATTATATATAATATCTAGGCATTCCAAAGGTAGTTGCAAGCTCCTCTAGGTAATCTATGTAATGCTTGAATTATATACTTTGCCGGTAACATATGTATTATAAACATTTATTAAAATTATTCATATTTACATAGCTTTATTGAGATACATATATTTTACCATTTAATTAGGTATATATTATTTAATTCTTTATTTCTTGTATGTCAATATATCTGTATTACCTTTTATACCGATTTAATATTCCTTTTTTTACTCTCTTTTTTAAGATGTGTGTATATATGTGGTAGAATAAAAGTAATTATAGTAATAGCAGTTTTTGGATACTTTTATGAGAATAGCCTACGGACCACTTGAGGGTGAGTGGACACCATCGCTCACGGACTGATGGCTCTTGGTGATTCAAGATCCAGGCATCAATGATACATTGCTGGCTGATAGATCGAAGGAGAGAGACAGAATATCTTGTACATCCTTGTCATTCAGTACTATATTTATGACAAAATTTACTTTGTAGTATTAACTTTCTACTGGTCATATACTCACGGTACATATGATAACAAACACTGACCTTTAGACAGTTGCTAGGCAATTGATTCGATGGCAATGGATAGATGAAATATTGAAAACGATCAGTCAATATTTGTTTGTTTACATATGAAAAAAAATATGTACTAGACCAAGGAAGCATAATTTGTAACGTGAATACATTAGTGGACATACTGTGTTTTTATTTGGCAGGCGTTGTTTCAAATGCAAGCGCCAAGGGACGAGGCGGCCAAGTTGGAGGAGCAGAGGAAGATGATAGAGTTCCACGTGATAGGAAACTCGCTCACCGGCCCTGTCAATAAGCAGACCATGCTTTGGTTGATAGGTGAGGGAACTCACATTTTTTTTCACGATGTGGGAATTATAGGCCGTAGTCCACCACGCTGGCCATGTGCGGGTAGGCAATTTTGACACACCTTCGAGAACACCATAGAGAACTCTCACGGGTGCAGGTTTCCTCATCACGTTTTCTGATCGCGGGTAATAATAACTTATAGTACGTCCATAAATTTTGAAATTTGAGAGGCGTGCAGGTTTTGAATTCGTACCCCAACGTTAAAAAGACCAATATTCGAACTACTAGTCATACAATTATGAATTTAAATGAAATAAGATGTACAATAACGACCTATATTTTTCTTTTTCACAATTATGAAGTTTACATGTGTAATATTCAATTTTAAATTCATTCCGTTGTGAATCAAAGTAAATGCCAAATGACGTCACGCTTACGACATAACGCCGTTTTATGCCTTTGTTTTTTTTTTCATTTCATAGTTGTAGTTTGGAATAGTAGACGAAACCACCATCTATTTTTTTATATAGTTATATATTGATATATTTAATAATATCTAAAGCTGCAATGTAAATACAGCTGCATCAATTACTGTGCAGGTCTTCACAACGTGTTCTCGCACCAGCTGCCGGAAATGACCAAGGAGTACATCTCGCAGTTGGTGTTCGATCCGTATGTATATCTGTACCAATTCAGTGATATAAGGATAATCCTGCGCTTGTTATGTTAGATGAAATATTGACGTGATAGATTTAGGAACTTGATATAGGAAGCGGAGAAGGCGAATGGGCGTGCGCTGTATTCTGTTCCATGAGCACAAACAAACGCCGCTTGTTATAATAGATTATTGTCTCGCAGCGACCGGCCATGTCGCTAGTAGCGAACTTTGTGTTGGCTTGGTGTATCAAGTCCCGTAAAGTTTATGTTTTTGTGAATAGCCGACAAACAAACAAATTGCCTACCTAATAGCAAGTTATTACTGTCACTCATTGACATAAGCAACACCGAAGTCGTCACCGATGCTTTATCGAACAAAGAAGAGAAGAAAGTGACTGTCAAACCTCCAGTCGACACAAGTCGATTGTAACTGACTCAAATAAAAAGATGGTAGTTATTCAGACCACGTTCACAAAAGATTATATTACTAGTCATAATATTAATGATTCAATTATAGCTCTAATAGTATAATTTTCACACGAAGCCCTCCCACCAAGCGAGCTAGGACCTCTAACGATATTTGCTAAAGTATTGCAATAGGAATTCTAAGCTGTTACAATACAACCGAAAAATTAATTGAGACTTCTGGTATATATAAAATTCAAGTAGTGTAAATTGAATATGAATTCTCTTTCAGAAAACACAAAACATTAGCGCTGATAAAAGAAGGAAGGCCTATCGGTGGGATCTGTTTCAGGACTTTTAGTTCGCAGGTAATCAGAATGGAATACTTCATATTATATACAGTTTTATCCTCCTAGTGAAGTCCTGTACGTACTTAGTACGTATTTAATAATACGTCCCGTACGTACTTAGTACGCACTGGACTCTTAGGGTACGGGTGGGTTCTAGCCATTCTTCCTAGTCATTATTTGACTTGGGTACATAGAGAATGTTCATTTATTTTTCTACTAGATCGTACCCGCGGCTCTGACCGCGTTTGTGAAAAGAACAGCAAAAAAAATTAAAAGGTTGTGAACTTCTTTCTTTCAATAGTTGCCAGCCAACGCTTTGCCGTTGAACGCTTTCTTTAATTTGGTTAGAATATACATCGTAATGTTTCTTTCATTAAAAAATATATGTTTTTTGCGGTAAAAAGTAGCCTATCGTACTCGTCGTCCTCCCAACTATGTCTATACTAAAAATCATACCATAGCGACACTCCGTTGCGTCGGGAAAGAAATACAAACAAACACATTTTCGCATTTATAATTTAAGTGTAGATAATTACAAAAAAATTTATACTGAGTACCAGATATTCAGTGTGGTACAATGGACCAAACGGTCTATACATAGGTTATATAATATATGATTTCGAATTTGAAAGAGTAAATGTTCTGTGGAACGTTTCAGGGTTTCAGTGAGATAGTGTTCTGCGCGGTGACGTCCAACGAGCAGGTGAAGGGGTACGGCACGCACCTCATGAACCACCTCAAGGACTACCACATCAGGAACAACATCCTGCACTTCCTCACCTTCGCCGATGAGTTCGCTATAGGTAACCGAAACAACCCATAACTGTTCCACTCCTAGGCTTGGGTCTCCTCTCACATTGCGAGGGCTACAGGCCAAAGTCCACCACATTCGCCAAGTGCAGATTGGCAGACTTCACACACCTTCGAGAACATTATGGTGAACTCTCGGGTATGCAGGTTTCCTCACGATGATTTCCTTCACCGAAGCAAGTGATAATTAACTTGTATTACGCAACATATAACTAACAAAAACTACCTTAGGATAAATATGTGTTTAGCAACGCGGTTTATGTAGTCCAAATCAAAATTAATTCGTTTATTTTATACTTCGTAAACGTTTAATGAAAATGGTATTAACCAATGACCATGAATGTTTTACGAATATGTATATATGTATACGAATGTGTACGTATGCCGGTAGCTCGCTTAGTAGAGGAATCCCACACCGGCTTTCGTGTAAGATTTACATGTATGTCGTTAGATGGCGCAACCATGTCCATGCGCAGGCGCCGACAATATGTTACCTTATATTTGACCTAGCTGTAGACGTGTAATTTCTCTTGGATATTGATGTTATTGTTTGTAGGGTACTTCGAAATTCAAGGGTACGTAAAATTACGATAACTTGCAGGGTACTTCAAGAAGCAGGGGTTCAGCAAGGACATTAAGCTGCCGCGCGCGATGTACGCCGGCTACATCAAGGACTACGAGGGCGCCACGCTCATGCACTGCGAGCTCAACCCGCGCATCGTCTACACGCACTTCACGGCGGTCATCCGGCGACAGAAGGAGGTGACCGACTTAGTTTGCACACCGTACTCTTGAGGAGATAGTTTAACTACTTTATACGTGGAGATAATAGTATCAGGCGTTACTTTGCGGAAATCCATTCGTACACAACAATTTGCGACTAACCATCGTAGAATCAAGTTACCCTGATGAGGCTCTGGGTCGGAGCGAAACACGTGTTGGTGGTGGTATGTATGTTGGTATATACTTTAATTTATTGTAGTGCATGCTTTCCTTTGTGGGAGGGGGGAGGTACCACGCATGTTTTAAAGTATATACCGTCATACATTTTAATCGCGGATTGTTGCAAAGTGGACTAATGATAACTTAATACTTTATATATAACGGATAGTGGACCCATCGTTAGCGTGCTTACTTACGTCCAATTTCACATATAAATCATTGAAGTTTAAAGTATAGCTATTGTATACTATAAATTGTTACATTGGCTACAGATAGTTAAAAAGCTGATCGACATGCGCCAGAAGGAGGTGCGGAAGGTGCACCCGGGGCTCACCTGCTTCAAGGAGGGGGTAAGTTAATATTTAAATCTGTACTCATTCTCTTTGTCTTTTATACAAGCTTTTATTTCTTTTCAACTGTCCGGTGTCTGTCTATAAATAAATCTTGTAAGCTAAGTTTCACTCACTTCCCAGTCTCTGAGCTAAAATTTTGTAAACATATGTAGATCGACAATGCAATATAATGGTGTCAGAGAGCTGGTCTGATGATGGAGACGCAAGTTGACCATAGTATCTCTGAAATAGAAGGTCGCAAACCTAGACTTTGATTGGATTTGTTTGAGTTGCTCGTTTGAATTGTCTTTATTTAAAGGAAATATCATTATAAGACATCGTAACCATCCTATATTAGTTTTGAATTTGGTGACGTATGGACAGGTGCGAAGTATCCCGGTGGAGTGCATCCCGGGACTGCGCGAGGCGGGCTGGCGCGGCGCGCGGGCCTCGCTGCCCGTCACGGAGCCCGAGCCCGACACCGCCACGCTCAGGAACCTGCTGCACGCGGTAACTATACTTCTTTATTGACATATTTTGAAACAACTTTCCGGACAACCCAATTATTTTGAAGTTCTCTTATTTTTTGTTGACTTTACAATTGAATACTTTACTTTCCTTGGTACGGAAATCTCTGTACGGCTGTCATAGAGGCATTAAAGTCTGTTGAAGACAGTGGTGAACAGCATGATAACTGTCCAGGTGAAGAACCACGCGGCCGCCTGGCCGTTCCTCAAGCCCGTGGACAAGGTGGAGGTGCCGGACTATTACGACCACATCAAGTACCCCATGGGTGAGTTGTGGAGTTGGAAGTGACGTCACTGCTCGAGTTTGGAATTTATAAGAGTTTTTATCTACTTTAAGCATTCAGTTGTATTTTTTTTGCTTGTTATATTAGAACTGAGTCGTTTAGTAAACGATTTACGATTTTTTTTTTAATTAATGAAGCCCTGTTTTTACTATTTAAAGCTGTCCCTCGTGTGTTATAATAGTGTCGTATTGTAAACAGACCTGCGCACGATGGGCGAACGTCTGAAGGCGCGCTACTACGTCTCCAAGCGGCTGTTCATAGCCGACATGACTCGCATATTCACCAACTGCCGCCTCTACAACTCGCCCGACACCGATTACTACAGGTAACTGACCTCACCCAGCCAGGGGACCGCCGTGCTGTTACGATGTCATTTAAAAGATAGTAATGATGTTCCGTTATGGGCAACGCACTACCCCTGTAGTGCACAGAGTTTATTTGGACTAAAAGTTTTCAGGTTTTTACACACGTTTAAAGTTGAGACATTTACAGCGCTCATAGCTTATCTTAACTTATAAAGTTTTACTATATTGAGCAAAATTTCTCATGAGAAAATAATCGTTTTTTTTTGTCGATACACTCGTAGATACATGGCGTTGTATACAAGTAACAAAAGTAGATATTATATCTACATATACATATACTACATATAGTTCACATGTGAAGATAGAACGCGGAACAAAACTTTTTTTTTGTTTTTGTCTATTAATTCACTGCATTGAAACTATTGAACACATTCTAATGAAACTTTTCATAAATTAAACTTTTTTTATAACGACTTAACATTAATAACAAAACAATATTTACACATTATAAAACACAACCTTCCCTTACCCAGATGCGCGAACACACTGGAAAAGTATTTCCAGACCAAGATGAAGGAGGCGGGGCTCTGGGACAAATGATCGGAGTCCGGTAGTGGCGCGCCCCTCGCCGCGCCGCCCCCCGCGCCGCCCCCCGAGCCCGATCTACCACTACCACAGAAGTAGCACCGCCAGACCCAACCAGCAGGCTTGGAACAACCTGGTAATAGGCTCTCTTAACCCACCTCCACATAAAATGTGAATCACCGAAGTTAGCTTCACTGTTATATCACTGCTGCATCTGCGTCCTAACGTATTAATTAGTGCGCTAACAATGACACTACGCAGATGTGGACTATTTTTTATCGCGCTAACTAACACGTGAATTGACACTAACTTAAGGAGGAATTAAATTTTCTTTATAAATTCATACATGTTGTCAATGTTAAAATTAACGCATTAATTAAAGCGCAATCGGACGCAGCCGTTAACACTAAACTTAACGTAGACGTGGCAGCGGTATAAGAATTTTATTGCGAAGGTTGCTTCAAACTCTTTTAACATTTATGCAGATTAGTTTCAGTGATATCAATATTGATTAAATATTAATATTTGTAGTTTGAAGCGGAATTTAAAATACTGGCCAATTACCTATTACCGTGTAATTATTCGTTTCAGAGGACTAAGTCTTTCTTTCTTTTCTTATGTAAGAACTAACATCATATGTAGAACCTGAAAACAAATGAATTCAAAACAAAATTATGTTTGGTATAAAATGTTGGCAGTGAATTACAGCCCTCAGGTTACATTTTTAACGATTAATTGGGGTTTGTTAACGATCTGAGGATTGTAGTGGCCAGAGGAGTCCATTAAGATGACAAATTATTAAATTAATTGATCTGTTGTGTGAAAACGCATAAGAAAGTAACTCATGTTTGCGACATGTCGTTTCTTCGTATTCTATTAAAGTTGTCATTTTTTTTTTTCCAACAACGATATTTATAATTTTATTTTTTGTAATGGTCTACTTACGTGTCCGTGACGAGAAACGTTGGAAATGTAACCTTGTTGCGACATAGTTGAAAAAATATTTCACCTGTATATTGATATTTTTTTAGTTTATGGAAGGAAAAAATTTTTTGGCTTTAAAATATGACTTTTGGGACTTTTTATTGATTGATACTTAAGTTTTCTTTTTGGCAAAGTAATTGTGATTAAAATATAGATATCACTTTTTATTTGTACTTAAGTTTCTTTTTTGGATAAAAATGAGGAAATTTTAACAGTTCTAATTAAATTAAAAATATGAGCATCTTAAAAAGAAGTGGTTATAACTTAGATCTCTCACCCATTCATTCATTTTTGTCATTTTCGAGTAATATGTATGTATGCCACTTTTGAATGACAACTTAACTAATATACCATAAGGGTGAATATGAGCTACATACAAAACTACCCATTATTTTTGTTTGTTTTTATATGTAGAACATATAAAAACAACTTGATTTAAGACTAATTTCTTGTAAATGTTATAAAAGAGTACTTGTAGTTCAACTATACCTAAACAATTTCATAATACACAGTTAGGGTTAAAGACACTCAAGGTAGGGTCAATTTAATGTATAACATTTGATGTATGTTACTCAAAGCTTCATGGTAAGGTGATTTGCTTAGAAAAAAAATGATTAAAGTGAATGAATCGATCCGGACTTTATCGTTTGTGAATATAAGAAGTTATTCAAAAGTATTACAGATATTTTAGGACAATTAAAACGCAGCTCATTCAATATTGAAGAAATAAATGAACCAAACGTTTTTCCAAATTTGGCCG
>DWPA01005953.1:0-11358 GCA_018251375.1 Calpodes ethlius
TTACATTTTCATTTTATTTGCAGCCAGTGTGCAAATACAAAAATAGTTTATTCGTTTTTTTTTTATATTTAACCTTAACAACTTCAAAATAGTTTCTAAAGAGAAGTTTATTGTTATAATTCTAATGAACAATAGTTTTGTCTAATATTGCACTAACAATTATCCAAATGTTTTAGGTGTTCCCTATTTTCGTGGCCAGTCTTGGCACTATTTTAATAATAGCAACGACTATAACAACCCATCTGTGGGGCAAGAAGAAGCTCAAACATAAACTTGTGACCCTCGTCGACCCCAATGTGAAGTATTCACTGCCTCTCATAGAAAAAGAGGTGATCAGTCATGATACCAGAAGATTCCGCTACAAACTCCCTTCTCCGGAACATACTTTGGGTAAGTTTTCATCATTCTCAATTATCATAAGATACCAAAATAAAGCTAATCATATGCTTAGTAGTTACTAATACACTCTATTGAATGAATACAAATAAAACACTTGTTGATTCCTTCCTATCATTGGTTGCCAGGCGGCACTTTGTTGTGTTAATCATATTCTTTGATTTGGCTGAAATATACATTGTAATGGATCTTCCGCCATAAATAAAATGTTAAGCTATCAAGAGGGACGATCAAACACTTACCTTAACCACTTAGAATATGATTTTTTAATGATCTATTATTAAAAACTTGAGTTACATATGTAGATTGCACTTGTCTAATGTTTTTGTAGTATGGGTACTTGGATATGTTTCTTGAAATAAAACAAAGGCTTCATAAATTAAAAATAATTTAAAACCTATCATATCCTTACAATAAACCTCCATCTTGACAACATAAAAATGTTGTGTGACCTACCTCAACCAGATAATTTTAAATGGAATAATTACTGGTAATATCTAACTATTTAGCTTGCCTGGCTAGCCACAACCCTTTTGCTTGAGTTAGCACACACACCGTTATGTTTCAACTCTGGACTTGGAAGGCAACTTACTCTTTCTTTCCTTTTTTTTCTTGATTATCAACACATAAGTAAGTGTTATCACTGAAGTCCATGGGCAGTAATGACCACTTACCAACAGGTGGGTCACTCTTTGTCAACTATTTTATTTACTTTCAATAGTAGTAGCATAGAACTGTTGGGACGTGAGCCTAGATCTAATCATTGTTTATTTCAGGTCTGCCAATAGGTCAACACATTCATTTATCAGTGAGGATCGATGATGACCTTGTTATAAGGGCATACACTCCAGTCTCGAGTGATAATGAGAAGGGCTATGTTGACTTGGTTATTAAGGTATAACTATTATTGAGTATTTTTAACCACACCTAAATTGTCAGATGCCATTAAAATCTTTTTTACTGTTTTAATACTTATAGTTAGTATAGTTAGTGTATTTTGTTTCATCATTGCTACTATGTTTGAGTTCTGTATTTAATAATTAATTATATACTAGGGTGTTTCTTATAATGTTCAATAGGTTTGGCATTAAAATAATAATTACAAAATATATTAGTGTAGCCTGTACAATAAAAAAATAGGTACATTAATAAAAATAAAAAAATTACCATCTAACCTTTTCCACATCAGGTATACTTCAAAAATGTCCATCCTAAGTTCCCTGAGGGTGGCAAAATGTCTCAATACTTGGAAAACATGAAAATTGGGGATAAAATAGATGTCAGGGGTCCATCTGGAAGGCTGCAGTATGCTGAAAATGGGAAGTTTTTGGTCAAGAAGCTCAGAAAAGATCCACCTACTGAGATTATAGTCAAGAAAGTGAACATGATTGCTGGTAAGTATTACAATAGATTTCATATGTATCTTTGGAGAATATATGTTTTTTGTCTGCAAATTAAAACCAAATGTTTCCTAGTCTATAACCTATGAAATCAGTTCTGTTTGCCCTTGTGTTATCATTATGTAAGAGATATAATTTTATCAAAACACATAATTATTATCTGAACTTCATATCATCTTATCAGGTTAGGACACAACAATTTTTTAACATGGCACAAGTCTCCTCGTACTTGAGAAGTTCTAGAGAATACTGCTTTAGTTTTGATATTATTACCTAAAGAATAAAAAATACCTACTGCAAAATAGTTCTTATCAACTACATCACACCATGTCTAGTTTCCAAACAATACAATTCGGTGAAGGAAAACATTGTGACAAAACCTGCACACCTGAGAGTTCACCACAATGTTCTGGAAGGTGTGTGAAGTCTACCAATCTGCACTTGGCCAGCGTGGTAGACTATGGCCAGTACCCCTCACCTTATGAGAGGAGCTCAGCAGTGGGAAAATTATGGGTTGTAATTGGATGACATAATAATTACACACTATGCACAATTGACTCTAATTTAAAGCTTATTTACACTTCAATTTGTTCACAACACAAATATTATTATTGCACTAATTACTACATTTATTTTAATCTTTCTGTAAATAAATAACCTCCCACATGGCTAGTTTAATCCACTCATAACTCAGAAGTCATTGTCAGTTAGGAACATAACTGATTCATATTGTTGTCATAAAGAGTGTCAGTAATCTTCAAGTGATTGTTTATTTACAGGCGGGACTGGCATCACGCCAATGTTACAACTGATCAGACATATATGCCACCAAGCCAATGACCAAACGGAACTGAGACTGCTGTTTGCCAACCAAACCGAGGAGGATATTTTACTGAGAAATGAACTTGAAAAATTCGAGAAAGAACACCCCAATCAATTCAAGCTGTGGTATACTGTAGATAGACCTAATGACGGTTCGTAGAATATTATACTTTATAAAACTTTCATACACAGTGTTAGTGTTAATGTGAACAAATATTTCAATTGCTGAGCGGGTTTAGTAAGATACTGTTTTTTATGAAGCATCTACTATTAGGAATATTAGGACAGCTGATAATACTGACTCCAATACTATATCACCAGATCTGATTGCCGTAGAAAGTTGCAGAAGCTGTCTCCACTGTTTCGTAATAGGATTTCAAGTGGAGATTATAACTACATATCAGTATTATTATTAAATCGATGAAGCCTCTATTAGTATCTATCACATTTTTTTTTATTTAACCGCCAAACAACTTATGTTTTTCTAGAAGTTTGAAATATCTTTTATTTAAATAACACCAAATAAATTGATTTTGTTCACATTTAATTTAGAGGTGGTTTAAATGCGCCATATTTTCAAAAACAGAATTCTATATATAATATATTTTATATACATTTCAGGCTGGAAGTACAGCAAAGGATTCATAAACGACGAAATGATTCGCGATCACATGTTTCCTCCTGGTGATGACGTGTTCGTATTGATGTGTGGCCCACCGCCCATGATCAACTTTGCCTGCACACCCGCGTTGGACAAGCTCGGCTTCAAGGAAAACTTACGATTTGCCTATTAATATTTTTAGCCTATAAAGGAGGTATAATCAAAAAACATAATTGTATTGATGAATTTTTCTCTTGCTACATATTTGTGTCTATATTATGGTACTTAGATGTACTGTTTAGAGGAATTTTGAGGTTTTAAAATTTTTGAACTTGTCTAATCGTATAATAATGTTAAAACAACTTATTTCTTACTCCATTGCCTATCTTGTCTATATGAAGGTACTTAGATGTATTGTTTAAAGGTTGTAGTTATTCTTATTGTAGTTATAGTCAATAAATAATTCTCGACATGCCATTGATTATTTATTTATTTATGAAACATTTCTTTGTCTACCACCATATTTGTTACCAGCTCTCACAGTTGGCTGGTAGACAATGCCATCAAGTATTGAGGACGCCTATTGTTTCTCCTTAGTTTTCTTACAATGTTGATATAAAAGATAAATAAATAAACATAGTAATTAAGAAGCTATGCGTAAACTTGTTAGCAAACGTTATATCAGAGGAACCTAAATACACTACAAAAACGTAATTTCAAATTATTAGGAAACTTGCTCAAAAAAAATTGTAATCAAGTCAAAATCTTACACTCGATAGATTTGTTTTGGATTACCCAACATTTTTCTACTACATGAATATAAATACTTATTTTTTTCAAAATAATACTCAATACTGATACTGACTAGGTAGAGATACCATCTAAACAGTGACGTCACAACCTCCTACATCATAATAAACTGTAGTAAAACGACAGCGTAAACAAAAATTAATGACAAAAGTTGAAACGGTAGTTTACAATCTAACTGCAATAGTCCATAGACCGTGAAGTTAGGAGGAAGCTCTTGTAGCAACCAGATAATTTTCTTCGCGCACTCACTTATAGCACCTGAAAACAGAATATAAATTTATATCAAATTATAGGATACAAAAAGCCCATTTATTCCTGAACCCAGCCAACGTCTCCGGCTTGCAGTGCATCCTTTTTTTGTTGAAGAGGAAACCTAAAGGTATATCTTGCCGTGGAAGAGGTTATGTGGATTTTTTACCGCACTAAAGTCTACCCGGTGGCCTGCCTCAGCGCTACGTGAAGGACCCCGAGATGTCCAAAGGAACGCAACCGGAGTCTCGGTGCACCCTACTGGACATACAACTGTGACAAGGCATTTACAGTCAACCGTCCCAAAATGTGCGAACCCACGTTTAATTTTTAAGATCCCGACCTTAAACACCCAACGTTTTCTTCGATATTTTTCTACAATAAAATTAATTGTCATTAACAAAATATATGAAAATGTCCACTAGGCTGATGCGCGAAGTATTTAAAATGTTTTACATTTTTATAATTTATGCTTCTCCATAATAGTGTGAATGTTATGACATCATCATCAACTAATACAAAAAAACTAAGCGAAGTAATTTCGTTATACACGTGCTCGTGCGGTTCAAGGAGTTGTGTCCGTTGTTTTCACGACAGCAATTGAAAATTCAAATTTGTTTATTTGCTCGAAGTTAACATAATATTATAAAAGATTTTTATAGGTAGTACAAACGCCACAGTCTGCCCATTAAACTATGCAAATTATTATTATATTACTTATTAATAGGTTCTACAATTGAATGAATATTATTCTTAAATTACAAACGATGTATTTTTTTTTATTGAGATAATTACGTTTGAATTAATAATACATCATATATTATAATTCACTACAGTAAGGACATATCTAACCGAAAACCGTGTTAAATCGAAACAGCATTAAAAATGTGTATGAATTAAACATTAAAACTAGTTGATAGCAAAAGTATACCAGGTGTTGAGGTGACGTGAATAGGATTAGAATATTTTTTATATGCTTCGGTTTCAATAAGAACAATGGAATTAAGTTACTTTGAAATTAAAGTATGTCTATATCAAAGGTTCCCAAACTTTCCGACTGGACCATTTGCTATGCTTTTTGGTTTTCCATGGACCCCCTGTCTATCAAGTGTATACATTTATGGGGATTATAATTTGTATGAGTATAAACATATTGTCTACTGTTATAAAAATATGCATGTAAATATATAAATTATTAAATTAATGCAAAATTTAAACTAAGGCCACAGCCTGCTAAAATAAGATTCTTGTGGACTCCTATTGACATTAAATGGACACCTAATTTGATTTATTCGGGAACTCTTATGATTATGATGGACCACTCGGAGTCCTTGTAGACCATTTTGGGAATTTGTGGTCTATGTAACACTACTTGAATATATTGTTTAAAGTAATTAGAGATTATATGTATGTTATTATAATATGTACCGTTTTCATTGTAGTCAAGAATTTCTAGACACAATTTCTTCACGTTTTCTGTTTCTTTCTTCAACAGTTCGCCGCTAACACTGATGCAAATTAAAATTACCATTTTCTCGAAAGCCTTTAATATCATGGACGTGTACAAATCTGGTTGAGGGTTCTGAAATATTACTATACATATTATATTTCGTAAAAAACAATTGCAACAAATAATGCTTTTTAAACATAATACGTAGAAAAATAAGCATTCGTTTTCAAATGTCTTTGTGAATGGTTTCTCTGTTAACACACAAAACACAATTTTGTTGGCATGTATAATGCAATCACACTAAGAATAGGAAACTCACTGACCTGAAATTCAAAATTGTTACTCGAAAAGGACAGTTTGCAAAGAAATCTAAAGAAATATCTTTTTGCCCTGCCTTATTGCATAACATTTTTAAGCATTAATAAAAAAATATAATTAATATATTTAAATAGTTTTTATATCCATTATTTATAACATTTTATCTATTATGCCCCATGCTTTTATAATAAGATAATTATATAAATAATAAAGATTGTTTCTTAACCAAAAATAGTCAAACCTTAAATGACAATAACTTCCTATACAAAACTGGCTCATTTAATATGTTTGGATTTTTAATGAGGTAGGTATGTCTTAGTATGTTTAGTGCTAAAAGCTGTTTTTGTATCTTTTTAACTTTTTTTTAATCTTTATTTTTTCGTGTTATCAAAATTTTACTCTTCAAATTTCATAATGTGTCTTTACTTAAAATAACAAATTGAATTGAATTGAAAAGTTAGGTTTTAATTAAAATTCTAAGTATATATATTTCCTATTTTTATTTTTTTTAATTATTCTAGCTTGTCAGTTTAAGACAGAGACTACCTATCACAATATGGTATGAAGGTCACTTCTCTTGTTAGTTTGAAGGCATTATAACTTAGTATATTTTGAACGCCGTTATTTTAAATAGGTTAAGATACGATCTATTTAACTTAGTCGAAATAAGGGCAATAAAAATCGTAAGTACCCCTGCCACAATAAATAAGCATCATATTACTTACCTTGTCTTTAATGTTGAATATTTTATGAACGCATGACATTGACCAAATAAAGAAATTCGTGTAAAACAAAGCCAACTGAAAGAAAAAATACATATAGGTAGGACCAGTTCTTTCATAAGACTGGTACGATTGACAGTTGTTTTAAAGCAAGATCCAATGACCACCACACCTGCCTTATCCTCTAAGAAATGAAATATATTCCAGGAGGTATTATTAGTATACCGTTTTAAGACTCACACATCAGTTATCTCAAGCAAACGGTAATTTCACAAATATCAAATGCTGGTATCAATACAAATATTAAAAGTGGTAGTGATGATTTCTTTATTTTACATATCTTTAAAATAAAATTAATAATCAACATTGCCACACCGTTTGTATCGATAGTAATTTCTGTCAGACACTTCAAATTTGGCCAGTAATAAGAAAATTAATGCGCCTGTATTCATAGCTGCACACGCATAATATTGACTTAGGTACATTGTCCAAATAATTTTTATTATTCAGCGTAAATAGAAAAACGGGTTTTCTTAACCCCCAGAGTAACTTACCAGCCAATTGTATATTTTTGTTAATAAATCATACGAAAACAAACTCCTTTCAACGCCAAGAATAAGTTTTGTTAACTTTGAATAACTATATACAGTCCTTGCATTGCTATCTGACTTAGATAAGCACGTCTTAATGTGTTTGAGAATATAATTAATATTCCAGAAACTTAACCTCAAGTAATTGCAAATTTTCGTCCATAGCAGGATATCAATATCAAGAACAAACATGATTACTGTACTAAATATACCATCGGTATAATATTTAGGGCCTACTAATAATGTTGTGATAATTTTTTGCGTTAATGATATAGACAAACCCAAAACAGCTAGATCTGTGTACCCGATTGTACGCACTTCTAATTTCCAATTAAAAGTGTGTAAATTACTGCACAATTTCAGTAATTTAACTGCATATTTACTAGTAAATTTTAAGTTAACCAAATGGATAATGAAGGTGGAGATTGTCACACAAAACCTGAGAAACCAATTAGTAAAGTTGCCAACTAATTCTTTATCCGAAACAATAATGTAATAAATATTATAAAAAAGGTAAGGTGAAGCCAACACCCAAATCGCTAGCCATAAACTCTGAAGTACACTTTTTGAATAAACTGAATTTCCGCGGATTAAACATCTTGAAACTCCCATTAATATTTGAATAAAATAAATGTGTTTTATTGATTGTAGAAAATGCTTTGAAGTTGAACTAAATAGAACAACCATTTTCGTTCAACAACCTGAACATTTATGGAACACTACAACGTTTTAACCAAATGTTTCAGAAATATTAACGATCATACTTACTACATGAATAAACTTATTACCTATACTTCTGTACTCCTTTAGTCAATTTGTATTAATATTTTATCGATACTTACGTAAATGGACTTGTGTTTAATGTACCTACTTGTAACTTCATCGTTACGCGATTAATTATATTTCCATGATGTAATTGACGTATACAGTATTGATTGATAATGGTTGATATTAAATGACTGTAAATGCTTCAGAACCATCCATATATTTCGTAAATACTTCTAATTTAAACGATATTAATACCTTTATACATGTTCACAAATCGTCTACAATGATAGTGACTATTAAACAATCCTTCGAAACTTCCACGTGTGCATGCGAATGGCATGGAGCTTAAAGGTGATACCACACCAGCAAATGTTTTATTTTCTATTCTATTGTTTAAACAACGTATTAACAAGCAGTCTTGCTAACAAAGATATCTCCCAGACAAACTTTATAATGAAGCTATTTTATTACTCACTCTTAACCATAGATTAAAATAGGCAGTGTAATTTAGCGTTAACGAACTCAAATATTATACTAAGTAAGACTTGGAATATTAGGATTTGCTACATGGTATGACTTGTTACAATGAAAATAATTATTTTTATGAGAAAAATAAATATTAATAACTTTGTTGTTCATTGTCTTTGTTGGTAATGGTTTGACGTAAGACTACACAGCGTCAAAAGTAGAATTTTTCACCATTTTGTAATATGCGGAGAGAATATACTTCCAGCAACTATTTAGATACATGTATGTGATGCAACTTTATGGTATAGCAGTTAAAGTTCTAAGTTTACTTCAAAAATAGCGACTTCTATTCTAGCTATAGTAAAGGCTATATGCGCCTGTATTATTCATAAAAATGGTTATGGTTTTCCCTTCATACAGTAATATATAGGATCATTTACTGATGTATAAAATCCCCCTATATTTTAAGGACAATCTCATCATTGCACATTACTGGTATGGCCTGATGATTCACTATTATCAACATTATGATATGAAATGGAATACTATTCCATTTGGTTAGAAGTATAAAGTACTTAGGCTAAACGATAACAAAAGGTGTTCGAGTCTTCAAACAACCTTAAAGAAAAAAAAACATATTTTTTTTATTATTTATTGTCATTTAATTTTGTGCTGCACATATTAATTGAAAACATCTAAACGGATATAATCATATAATTGATGGCTGTCTTTTTTATGTATACAGATATAAAAGGTGGAATTTAAAATTGCTAAACAAATGTTTTAAAAATTATCATTTATGCACAATAAAAATATTGAAAACCTGTAAATTTAATATTACCCTTATTATTGATATTTAATTATTATACTTAAAGCTAAATGGACGGAATCATAGGATGAAAATATTGCATATCACTCAATATGAGATTTAAAATTAACTTAGCTAAATTTAAAGGCAGATATCATAAAAAAAAAATAAACAATGTCATGTAAAAATAGATTCACATTATTCTAAAAATAACATTTTAAATTATGTAATATCATCAGTTCAAGATTCATGTAAGGATACTTCTTTATGTAATACTTTCTAAGATACCATCAATCTGCTCGGTCTGTCATTATCAATTCAATGGATAAAATTTTAATCTCCACTAATTAAGTCATTGGATGCATCAACTAAACAATTGAACTTGATTTAATTTGTAAGATATTAATCAAAGTTTATCCTTTCAAAATAAATAAAATATCAATTTTCTAATATTAAAAAAAAAGTTTTCCATGATCACCTAAGAGATGAAGTTTCTTTAAGAATTGATTGGTTATTGATTCACTGCATATTGGTGTACTTATAGTCATCTAGAAATAGCCATGAAAATTTGACGCGTACAGAGTAGTTAAATTACACTTTAATAATAAAAAAATATTTCATAAACATTATGTACACTCACCGGAGAAAAAGTGGCCCAAACGGTTATCGCATACTTGTAAACAAACTATGCTTTATTTATGGGCAATTTTGATAAGAGTAGGTGACAGATGGAATGTTTAGTTTATTTAAGTGGGTAAGTTGAGATCAATCAGCGTTTGTTCTTACTTCGGTTAAAATTAATGCCAGAACTGCTTCGCGCTTTAAAGGAGAAGGTAAGTTATAAATGGTTTTAAAATGCATAAAGTAAAGATTGTGTATTTTTTTATTGATTACATGTTCATTTCGATTTCAGAAAAACATAAAAGATGCCATTATCTGCTCCACAAGTTGCTCAGACGGTGTTATTAACCGACTAGGGACTTACACAACGAGATGTGACTGCAATTCTACAGGTACGAAGTACTACTCTGAGATTTGCACTTAAAAGATTTCGAGAGACCGGTCTGTATACGCGGCGACCTGGAAGTGGCAGAGTAAGGAGCACATCCGCCCGTGATGACCACGGACCAATGGAGCAAAGTTTTGTTTACAGATGAATCCAGAATGGCGAGTATCTGATGGTCGTGAGAGAGTGTATAGGCGACGAGGTGAACGGTTTTTACCCATCACGACACGGCAAACTGTCAGTTACCAAGGTGGGTCAGTTATGGTCAGTATGAATTCGCTCAGAAATGGACTGTCTTGCGCTCCAGGAGGATATTGGGGCGGTGTATGAGTGGAGTATCGCTAACAAAATGGAATTTAACCAGTCTAAGTGTTGTGTAATGAGCTTTGGTCGCATGTGGCGTCCAATTTTATTCGACTATAAGCTGGGAAATACCAATATGCCAAGGACAATGGTAATGAAAGATTTGGGCGTTACATTCGACCGAACACTTACTTTCCTTGATCACATTGCAACGGTGGCAAAAGAATCCTTCCAGCGGTTAGGATTCGTACTAAGGAATGCTCGTCCCTTCAGGACTGAACGTGTAATGCGACTCCTATATAATGCACTGGTGCGTTCCAAATTGGAGGCCAGCTCGTGTGTGTGGAACCCCCATGAGTCCACTTATGAACTAATGTTAGAGAAGGTCCAGAAAGCATTCCTTAGGTGTCTTTACAAACGGAATTTCGGATATTATCCGCTCATGTACCCAACTGCATTCCTCCTGGGATGCCTAAGTTTTAACTCACTGAAGACTAGGAGGGCAAATGAACAACTGACAATAGCTTGCAAAATCTTCAGAGGAATGATCGATGCTCCTGATCTGCATAGTGAGCTGGCTCGATTCTTCGTTCCGAACAACTACCTTCGGTGCCGGAGACATGACTTACTTGCTGTACCATCTCACC
>DWPA01005954.1:0-11358 GCA_018251375.1 Calpodes ethlius
ATAGTTAAATAAAAACCAAAAAACTCTTCTAATTTCCAAAATAAGATATATAATAATAATAGAGTTTGTCCGTGGGTTCGCATGCGTGTGAAAAAAGAACAGCAATAGAAAGGTTGTCAATTTCTTTCTATCATTGTTTGCCAGATAACGCATTGTTATCAAAAAATTAAACATTTTCTTTCATTTTACTGAAATATACATCGTAATGGATATTTCCACAAAATGACATGTTTTATCTCCAAACCAAAAATCATGCCCTAGTGGCACTCCGTTGCGTCGTGAAAAGAGAACAAACAAACACACATTCAAATTTATAGTATTCGTACGGATTTATTATTTCCACATAATCCCATATTATAAGAGCGAGATGGATGGATGTAAGGAAATCAATAGGGAAGACGAAATAAAGCGTTGATTTTTCTGTTCAAAAGCACCCATCGTTTATTTATCATTGCGTTTATAATATTGTACATAACAGTCCATTGAACCAAATCACTCGCTGTTATCAAACGTTTTCGAGTAGCTACATTACTCTATATGTTAGTTTATAGTAACCAGTCAGTCTCGATTTGTGGAAATACAAAATTCGTATTGATTAAAGATTGCTTCACATTAACATTTTTTATTTATATCTGTAATATATTCAAAATAGGAATATTGTTTTCTATGGTTCTTCTCTATTTAAATTTTAACTATGCCAATATATCAGACTCCTGCGTGCGTGCATAATAAAAAAAATATCATTCCGTATTATGATATACGAGTACATATATATTATGTTCTTTAGATATATGTTTTGTCAATAACTCGACTGTGACTCTTTACGTATACTGAATATAAAATCATAGTAAAGCTATTACTTTATGTCGATGAAACAATACAGTAATAATATACGTATATGTGACATTAGTTGATCTGAAGTTACGTAACTCCCCTACTAGTAATTACGGAATCATCAAAACCAACGAAGTTCCATTGTCCACCTAATAATTCTATCATAAGACCCCATCAGACCCTCGCAAGTTGAAACTACCATAATGTTGTATTTTAACAGGAGGGCAAAGTTTCATAGGAATAAGCCATGTTTTACTGTTAGCATATTTAATTATTAAGTTCTTAAGCAATATTCTAAATTATAATGTTATTTTTTTTTTATTGTATCCGTGACTGTACTTTAAAACATTTTTTTTTGTTAGACTTACTTCACCATTCATAAAAGATATCACAAAAGATATCTAATACTACCTGTTGCATAATATTTTTTCAGAATGAAGCCCTTTTATCTCAGTAATATTTATATAATCGATAATAAATCTATAAAATGTTTCAGTTCAACTCCATTCCAAACTCTATTGATAAGATATCTACCAGTGCTGTTATAATCTTAGAATATCCGTAGTGACGGTAGATTAGATATTGAATAATATGGTCGTAGCAATTTTTTGATCTACCCGCACATATCGACTATCTTACGTACAGCTGTACTGGAGTATAGAAATCGCGGACCTTAAATACATGAAATAATCACACTACGATATGTATGTCATTTTAATTTAAATTGGATGGTGTATTATATCGTAAAAAAAAACTTATGTGCATATTACTAGTTAATTATCACTTGCCTCGGTTAAGGAAAATATCGTGAGGAAACCTGCACACCCGAGAGTTCATCATAATGTTCTCGAAGGTGTGTGAAGTCTGCTAATACGCACTTAGCCAGCGTGGTAGACTATGGCTTATATCCCTCATCTCATGTGAGGAGATTCGAGCCCAGCAGTGGGACAATTATGAGTTGTAATGATGATGATCCCCAGCACTATATCAGGATGCATTTACAAAGTTTGATGCTTCTAGGTACACTTGATTTAAGCTGTGCGATGTTTCTAATCCCCGTTTCACAAACGCTACTGTGGGGTCTCACAGTAAAATGAAATAAGGGTTCGATTGCTTGTATTTCCATCTCCTTCACTCTGGTTTTTTGAACAGTGCTAAAGATAATAGAATATAATAATAAGGGGATTAGATCCTACTATTTAACGTTTTATTAATAAGAGTTCATCTGTCAGTTTTCTAATTAAGTTCAGTGAACGCCAATGTCTGTCTAAAAGATATTAATTAAAATAAAAACTAAGTAAGTGCGTGTCGCACCACACGTTGTATAGGGTTCTGCAGAATCTGTAAGTGGTGAAATTTTCTTTTGTAATTGACCATAAATCTACACTATGTGAATGTTTTTCACATGTTAAAAAGCAACTGTTTGGCTTTGAGGGTATATTATTGTCCTTCGTTTTCTTAACACAACTTATTTTTTAAATAACATTAATTAACTAAATCACTTAAATATATTTTTTTCTTTTCATTACTAATACCTAATTAATACTATGTTAAAGATATATTTAAATTTATTAAATGTAAAAATAAATTAACTAAATTTAAAATATAAATAAAAACAAAAATATAAATATAACCAAAGTGCATTGCCTAGATTTAAAAGATCGTATAAAAATCTAATCATCTTTTCATGAGACCTTAATAAAAATATTCTCATAGTCTTATTATAAAATGAACATTGTGTTTTACCAGACCTACAGATCAAAAACCTTAACAAAACATCAATCAATCCCGAAGAAATCAACAGATAGATTAAATCAAAGCTGATCTCTTACCATACCGAGCACCAGATCTGAATTTCAACATCAGACGTCTTCTATCGCAAAGACTCATTATTGCTATCAAGTGGAGTGGATAATCTGCTTCGCTAGTCCTTGCCACCGTGTCGAATGGGATCTGATATACTGTCGCGTAATTAGAAGCCAGTCTGTTGCTGCAATCAGCGGTTAGACAGGACCGTCTGGGCACCGCACAGGGTGTTTGGGATTAAGCAGTAAGGCTGCGACTCCATTGGCATTATGCTTACCAGCTTACCGGGTTCCGCAGTCAAAATGGGGTTAGTATTGTTTTGTCATGTCTGTCTGTCTGCCGTAGTTTAGAGTTTTGGTTCTTAGTAATAAATAGCTATTTGTAATGTTTTGGTTAATTTTACAAAATGAATGGTAGAATACATATAGTTTATAGTATCGGACGTTAGTGCGGAAATCCATTGTTATTAAGTTATTATTAGTCTACTTTGCAACAATTCGCGATTATAATGATGGTATACTTTAACTTAGTAGACTAAATACTTTTTTTAGGGTATAATTGAGTAAAAAACGAAAAATTTATTCCTTACATGTAACAAAGGATTATAATTCTTTTTGTCTATCTCATAGTGTGCGGTGTCATAGGTCTTTCAAATCCATCAGGAGCTTGCGGATACTATTTACCGATAAACATATCCGTTTGTGAGATCTATCTATCTATCAGCCTTGAAGAAAGTCCACTGCAAATAAGGGGAGGCCTATGTCCAGCAGTTTGTGAGATACTAAGACTTAATTTGCTAATTTTGATTGGGATTAGCTTTCCTCCCCCTCTACCAGCTAAATAGTTAGCTGTAAAGACTGTAAAGACACACAGAAGTAGTTTATATGATGAATTTTAATAGGCAACTATCTCAACTATTTAAGGTTTGCAAGCTATCAAATAATAGTCCATCGACTTATAACTACGGAACACTACACTACGCGTGGCCTGACACACTCTTGACCGGGTTTAAATATAAAAATATTTAGGTACCGCTTGCTTCGGTGATGGAGAAAATAATATATTGTGATGAAATAGTTTGCATGCAAGAGTACTGACAGGATTGAACAGTGGGCCTGGACTAAACACTTCTGTTCATGGTCATGATCTAAAAATGAATGACAAGTGACAATATTTTTCTTCATCAGAATTCTTGCCACACATATTTTGAGAGTTACCGTAAACAAAAAAAGCGTTTTGTTTGAGGGAGTTGTGTTGACCTAAGCTACCTTCAAAAGGAAGAATCTGCCGCCAAAATCATCAGCATGCACCAGGAAGTGACCGTTGACTTCGATGGATAAGGTTCAGGGGCGTGGGTACCGCGTGGGACCCATATCACTGATATAGGGTCTCCCAAGTACAGGACCCTCAGTGTTAACAAAAGCCCGTAAAATGACGTATCATTTTACGGACCTCCATTGTAGCGGGGAATCCTCAACAAACTTTAATAAAGAACCCGTACATAGATAACTGGCATTTCTGTAACCATATCCTCTAATAAAGGTTGTCCGGTAAAAAATTACTCCATAACAATAAGACCACAATCTGTACTTTTTGGAGTGTAAAATAAAGTGTATTTCACTCTATTTTACGCGTGAGCATAACCTCTTACCTACTCTGTGGTAATTTGTAAATTTATCCAGAAATTAAAACATCAGCTGAGCAGTATAAAAAGTCGTAACGTTAACCTTATCTAATAATTCCATAGCTTTCTAACAAGAGGTGCGGTAGCCGCCGAGCGCCGCCCATTTGACAACGCAAACGTCCACTCCTCTAATGACATTAGATATGATTCCGAATATTTATTTTAATGGCATTATGATTCAGCGCACTTTCTCAACAACATCGGATCTCAATACGCGAGCGGTCATCGACCTGTATAATTATGTTTTATGTTCTATAAATAACGTATGTTGAGGAAAATGACAAGCTCGTTCGGATGAGAAGTGAAAAGTTATTGATTAGGTATATCGTTATTGGTGAATGTTTTGATTCATTAATATTTATGTAGACGATCGTTTTACTGTTTTAGTAGAATTTGCCTTCTATTTGCTTAATTTAAATATATTTGTCTTATAGATTTCAGTTTTTTCAATTTACAAAGCGGAATACACTGTGGAATCACTTATACATAGTTGTGCTTATATCCGATAGATGGCGCTGTACCTAATTTATTAATAAACTGAAAATATTTATCATTGCCGGCACAGACTGTCTAATGAAAAACAGCTAAATAAGACGTTTCTTTAAACCGTTAGCTGCATCTTAGCAAAAATAATAACATTTACGGGTATTCTTATTTTATAATACAACATTTAGTAATTGAATATTTAAAAGTGATTAAAATCGAGACATACTAAAGTGTTTGGTATGACAAGTAGGTAGGTAATCACTCAATATATGCATTAGGCTGAAGAAGTACCCGCCCATACTCCTCCCTACATTGGCAATTCTTACTGTCCACAGATCCTCTCAATGAAACGCTTATCAAGGGTTTTTTTCCGTTGGATTTTTAAATCTATGTGGCTACTGTCCCTTCAACCGACTTACCGGCGCATAATTTTATTTCTAATCCAATTTTATAGGTAACATGACTATGATACGTATGTTAACATATGAAATATCCCAAATCGTTGTTTGATAATACAATTGCTTCCCTTTACTTTGGAAAAACGCCTCAAAACATGTGTTGACGCGATTTTTATAAGCGAGGTCAATTTGTTTTATTAAATAACCTTTTGTGTTAAAAATATTTAATGTTTTACTCCGACCCTGCCAATAAAATAACAAAACATTCACAGATTGTATAGTCGATTCAAAATTTGCAGGAATCGGGAAGTCCCTCATATGTTGCATGAACTTTTATGTTTTCGGCCATTTCTATCTTGTCTAAGCCTTTAAACTGTGTCCATCCCAATTAATGTGTTAGTTATATTAAAAAACCTTTTACAGTATCTAGTTACAAAAATATAGTATTTTAGGGAAATTCATGAAAATAAAAAGTACATTTCTTAAAACTTTATTTATTTTTCCAAGTGCTTATATCATTTCTATTGACTTTAGCTATCAAAGTTGTTAATTTTACAATTATGAAATGAGTCTAAATCATTTTTGTAAATATTAAAAATAAATAGAAAATCACGTTAATTGAAATTGCGATGAATATATATTATTTTTCTTAATATATTCAATAAAACATAGCATAGTTGACTAATAGTACGATACTATATAATATATTACGAGTGGCAACCCTAGTAACAACAGTACTTGCTGATGTATTTCCGGTCAAGAAATAAAGAGACAAAAGAAAGAACTATACATAATATGAATAAACCTGCATGTCCATGTCATTGACCTCACACAACCCATATATCTGCAATACCAAAGTATTATTAAAGTGTACTTGAAGTACTGAAAAGTGTAAATGACATTTAAAAAAATATTTTATAAAGTTAAAAATATTTTATAAAGTATAACTCTAGTTATTATGAAATAAGTTTTCTTACCACTTATTTTTTATTTGAATAGCCTCGATACCAGCGCTCATGGACATCAGTAAGGCCAAAGTCAGCATGTTGCCACCGGATAAGAAAGTGGGGTATTCGCATTTTTCATCTTTCAATTTCAGAAGATGGTAGGTATTTAAATAAATATGTAAAATCCGTAACCAATATGCAACTATTGCCGAACTGCGAATTGTACTGCGTGTAATAGACTATAAGTTCCTCGCTAGACTATCAGACAGTTCTCATTGTCGTTTTAATTTTTGTAAAAATCGATGAACTAACAACGAAAAGTGCATAAATTGTCTAATGCCCTGTGTTGTAGACTAATATAGTAGATAATTAGATATCTGTATTATAACAAATTCTCGTTCGTTTCCTCTAATGTAGATAACATTTTTTACCTATAATTGTTGAAAATATTTTAAAATGTCACAGCCATATATGTCGATTTTATAGGCTACTCTATGTTGAGATTGCTCGACGATTCTATTTTATTCAGCCAAGTACTATTTTTAATAAAACGTGTTTCTATTATGAATCAAACAGTTTGATTTTAAAAACTACACAAAAACGTTCATATTAACGTTATGATAATGTTTTACTTCAAGAGAAAAACGAAGAAATTTAAATTCGTAACAGGAGGTCAAAATGGCGGCTGCTAAATTTGCCGCCATAATTTTTAGTTTATTATTCAGTGAGCGGCAGACAAAAATAATGCAGAGAAACCGATGCAATCATTATGCGCGCACTGTCATCGCCTGTGGATCTTAGCATCAGCAATTTTCCCGTGATTGAATCGATATTTGTAAACACGGCTGAGTCACAGTTCTGATAAACAGTCGCGTAGTCGTTTTGTCTGTCTGCCGCCTCGGAAGTGAAAGTGTATATAGAAAGTGGAGAAACCGCGCGCATTTACTGCTTCTAGATTGCACCGCCTATGCAGTTTGCCTGTATCGTAAGTCCGCCATATTAACTTGCTTTTTCGGCCGGGGTTAAAGACCTAGATTAATTGAAGCGTCTGGCCGTAACCCGTAACAGATCTTCGGGTGATGTTTGTAATTATCACGATTGAAATAAGAAACCGTTTCTATTTATTTTTAAAAGAGTTTTAGAAGCAATCGATTATTGATTAGGCTTTAATCAATATCATATACAAGCTGTTTCTAATAATAATGATTAAAAAAATGTTTGGCGCCAAAACTAACCTTTTGTTTTTTTTTTTTTTTGATTTCATTAGATTAATTTTAATCATTAATCTACAAGATCAGGAGGAGGTTTACAATACTTGAATTATAATTCATTTAATTATTTTTAATAAACAAGCTAAGTTAATCTTACACCACCACCTTCCATGTATGTCCTTAATTCCAAAAGCATACCAAAGATGCAGACATGTTGCCGTCAAAACAAAAAGAACGTGAGAAAGCTTTTAAACTTTGTCATAGTTTTAAAGATGCCATGATGCCATTGAATGATAATGAAGATATCAATGGTTCATGAAGGACATGTGAATCTGATAGCTACCGGATTCTATTGAAACAGAATTAAAATGTAAACTCGTATATGTGTGTTGTTACTTTATGAGTTAATGTGGTAATGCACAGCATGTCTTTAATTTGTACTCTAAGAAATCATGTCTTTAAAATAGATCAGTTACAGGAAAGCATATTCGTTCCGCGCTGAATATGGAAAAGTTAGTGATGTTATAAAATATTCTAAATTAAAATGCGCGATGCAACCTTGCACGTGTGGTGTTCGCCAAATGCGGGTATTATAACAAAACAACATATCATCCTAAAGGAATGTCCTATAAGCGCGCATTCCTTTTGATTAGGTTCCCAGGCTAAATGGCTATATAATAATATAATAGCATCAGGCTACTTCGAGATATTTGATCATTATAATCCTTATTGATAATTTGTGAATATTTCGTTTCAATTGGTGCCTCTTTCTTACACCGATTAAAAGATTTAAGTAAAAAGTAAAGAAGTAGGTGAACTACTTAATGATAAGTAATTAATGCCATCTATTGACATTAGTTAGAACAATGACATATGACACATTGCTGATCAGGAAGGAAGAAGCAAACCCATTCATTATTATTCTCCGAGTTTACACTTCTACCGAAAACATGAGCGGTATCCTATATGAATGATATTGAACAAGGAAACTGAAAACCCCTTACACCACTCTTAACTAGATAATACAGAGCTCAGAAGCTCGCTGTTCAGAGGCACCATGAGCAAGAGAGGAAAGCTTGGATTCAAAGACAACCAGAACTCCTGCGTCCTTACTATCTAAATACCGCATAACCGTATTAAATTTTAAAAGAATTTAAGGCAATCATACTATCTTAAAATTAGAATCTGTAATCTCTGTGTATTAAAAAACAGCAACAAGAATAATATTTGGCCTTTTGCCCTAGTTTTCACTCGTAAAGTTTTATAGATCAACTTTCATATTTACCGTAGACAGTAACCGTGAATACCACAACAATGATACCTTCTCATATTTTACTACAATAGGCGGTTTCAAAAGACTTTCTCAAAGGAAAATACATTAAATTACTTTGCTAACAGCGGAAATAGAAAATCTTTACAGAATTGTCACGCCACGCATGATATTTCATTCATCTCGCGAACAAGAAATTCAATGTCAATGTTTTGACGTTACCAAACATTCACTTTCGCGCCAAAACAACTTCACTGACATTAGATACAGATACAGGTGCATATTAAAAAGATATCATCGTTAAAAGCCAATTGTGTTTCGCATTTCGAATTGTCTACAATTGTATTCTGACCTACATGCGAAACTCTCGATTCTGCTCCTAATTTACAACGCCACAGAGCATAAAATATCGCGCTAAATGTAACAAAAGCAATTGTTAAATGAGCATCCAGTACTAAGTACTAAGAGAATGTGAAGAGTAGATCATGGCCAAATAGAGACTTTCACTACTTTCTCTGACCCGCTTCTCGTGTCGTAGGTCGACCCGTTGGCCTTCAGGGTGGCTCCACTTTTGGTTTTATCTGTCACTTTCATTAATCTATGTTGAGGTAGAAAGTTATGACGTTTGGGGCAGCGAAGGCAAAAGTGTAAGGAACTTCGGGCCCGGGAATTGGGTCACTCGGCTCAAGGTTTTGGGGCACAGGTGAAGTGCTTGCTCTCACTTCCATATCGATCTTAGTTCCATTTACGGAGGCGTGTAATTTTTTTGTCGAAATTTTAATTAAAGAATTTCCATTGTTACTAACTTAATTGCTTTTAAATTTATTACAATAATAATACCCTTCACATTTTTCATGTGAAGTAGGCAGTAAATAGCCGCTCACTGTCCACCCCCTTACGATTTCTCCCTATATATCCGTAGATTTATGTATTCGACATTACGAAAACATCACAGTTCAATCAACACTTGTAGTGTGTCACAGTCAAATCTCTCTATGCCAAATACCGGTTAAGGATCTGTTATTTTTTGATATTAACTATTATCGTATCTTTCGTATACGATAAACACTTCGAGCTACATCAACTTATATTTATTTATAAATTTAATTACATTCCTCAGATACAACTATTAAGACTATTCGTTTACAAAAAAAATAATGATATAAATAATAGGCGTGCATTTTTGAACGATTTTTGAATATGTGTATGACAGTGTAGCTTTTGCTCGTTGATCTAATTTTAATCATCATTACAATAATTCATGATATTTCCGAATGCAATTGTGTTTCTTCAACCATTAAAGGCTCAATAAAGGAAGAATTTACTCTCATAATTCAAGACTTCAAGAGGCCTAGAGTATACTCGACAACGTTGCTCTAGTGTAAATTGATGAAAGAGTTATTGGTCAAATGTTAGAAGTTCAAAATGCCGTAGAAACCTCAATTATTTTCAGTTTTACCTACTTATTGGTGTACTAGTAACGACAATTGATACTCAGGCAGTCCACATATAAAGAAATACATATCCTTTTCATTTAATTATCTACCTTTTTTTAAACAGGCTTGCTACATCAATGAAAAATATATCTAATTTTTTTAAGCCGTTAGTGAAAACGAACCCTTTTAATGCCGTTTAAATGTCTTAAAATAATTGTAATGGAATCACCCTGAATATCATCCAGGTATAGAAGTGGATAAATCCTAGTTCTCGTTTTAGATAGTTACAGATAGTTTCAGATTTATAAACGTAACTGAGCCTTAATTACTTCTTTTCCTTTACCACTGCATATTGCGTATCACCTTTCATAGATATCTCACTATTTATGTAGTACGATCTAGTTAAATATAATCACTTCTAATTGGTACATTTCATAATATCGATTGCGATATAAAGATTTAATATCCTTGAATATATATTATTACTAGAAGTTTCCCGCGGCTTCGCACGTGTGTGAAAAGAACAGTAATAAAAAAGTTGTCAGTTCTACCTAATAGTGGTTGCCAGGCAACTCCTTGTTAACAACAAATTAAACAATTTCTTTAATTTTGCTGAATTATGCATCGTAATGGTTCTTTTTACAGCAATGAGATTTTTTTGCGGTAAAAAGTAGCATATAATACTCGTTGTCCTGCCATCTTCAAACAAAAAATCATACCATAGCGACGCTCTGTTGCGCCGTGAAGGAAGGACAAACAAACAAACATACTTTCGCATTTATAATATTAGTATATATGATAACGGGCGGGCCAAATGGGGAGCAGAGGCTTCCATTCCGTTCCTACTATTGCCCATAAAACTTCTTATAAAATATGCGTCTGTCCCTTTCTAGCCAATTAAAACCGATATTACTCTCTCTTTGCCCTAAAAATATGATTTCACCCTGCCCCTACACCCAGGCTAGGAGTGGACTACGTTTAAAAATACGTAGGAAATAAAAAATTACAACATACAAAGTACAAAAATATTAGGAACTGTGTTGTCCATCAATAGCGTTACATTTTGTATTTGCAGTTGAAATATACCAAAACTTTTTTAACATAATATTTAAAAGGATAATGACCGGCTACCGCCAAAAAATATGACTTTATCTTGCACAGCTGCCGTCAAAGTTAAAGTTAATTTCCCCTACGTCTGCCCTATAACAATTACCTTAAAACACATGTACTGGTCTAAATAGTTCTATAGGTTGCCTATTACACTTATGAAAGAAGCGATCCTTTAC
>DWPA01005955.1:0-11357 GCA_018251375.1 Calpodes ethlius
TGTCTAAACGACGTGGAATAAAATGATAGTCAGCAGAATTTTCCATTAACTCCACATCAGTGTCACAAGTACGTAATATCGATTAGGGATCTTGCTTCATTAATTTTACGTGAAAGTTAAGTTAGATTTATATTTTTATATTTGCTTTGAGTAAGTACTTAATTATTATATTTTGTTACGTATCCGCTACTGTCCGGGCTGTACTTACACAAAGATTAAGTTGAAGTCAACAGAGCTAACCCTCTCGTTTACCATGTGACTTTTATACCAGTTTATATTTACCATTGTGAGATGTATACGAATGTATTTTTAAGTTAACCCTTGGAGTATTATTCTTGAAGTATTATTTTTTTTGTGTATTGTGATAAGATATTTTATTATATTTTAGTGGGAAAGTATATTATTGGATAAAGGTTAAAGGTAGCTGGCGACAGTCGCTCAGAGAATGTATACGCTGTGTAGTGAGTACTGGTAGTGAGTGAGACGAAACTCTCTCGTGTATAAGTACAAAGAACGATTATATTGCGCTGATATCATAATGAACTTTTATTTAACTCATCCTGACGTTCCAATCTTAAACGGTACATCGGTAACGGTGGTTATGTGACATTGATAAACACGTAATGGTAGGAAATTAAAAATTATCTTTGGAAGTTCTTTCTAAAGACATTGCTTGTGAAAGTAAAAATTACATTAATCTATCTGGATTTTATCCATTCCATCTAGAGTACTGTTATTGATCCCTACAGCAGATATTTTCAGGAAAGGATGATGTATCTGAATTAAAAAGACGGGTTGACTATGCTTGACTTTGCTTTTCAATAAATATCAGTAAAAACTGTTGATAAAATGTATTCACGGCATGTTCCTTAGTCACCGTATCGTAATGTAAGACATAAATCATCTCGGTCCACAAAGCTTTCAATCATGTAGCTGTAATTGGTTTCAAACTTGGGAGTCGAATGTGCAATTAAGCGATCAAATAAACCAACCGGTTCTAATTTTGGTCCGTTACTAGGCACAGCCATCTAGAATGACTGTGGTGCGTCTGTACGCATCTGGCAGTCATCTAGTGTTGAACCATCTAGATTTAAGTTTTATGGTACAAAGTTATTCAGTAACAGAAAGATGAAACACATTACGGTACGTATTTCTGTTTAATTTACTTTAATTATATATTTTATTTTGATTTCTAGATAGTTCTAGTCGTAAGTTCGATGTAAGCGCGTACAATTTTCATATAATATTATAACGGTGGGTTGTGTTGTTGCAGGCTGGTTCTACATTCGCTCGGCTCGCGGCGGCTTGCATCTGGTGGCCGACGGACACATATTCTACGAGGATGGCGGTTCGCATCCACGTCGGGTGACTTGGAGATGCGCCAGGTCCTATCAGAAGGCTGAGCGGTGTCAGGTGGCGCTATGTCTACGAGACGGGCGCTTGGTCTACTTTCGCGGGTGCCACAACCATCCCGCTACGTACAATCCCGTGAAGCACGAGTCGCGTCGTTTCGAGGTGGATCCTATGGGGAAGTATAAGATTGTAGAGAGCGGCGCTCCGCGCACTTTGCGCGCAGTGCCGGCCGCTGCTCTCGGTCCGCATGCGTCGCACGCACCGCACGTGCCACACGTGCCGCAGGCCGCGTTACTGCTCTAGGCCTGGCGCGACCTCCTCGTGCGTGGTCTCCTGGACTCCAGGAACTAGCCGCCCGCGAGGAGCGTCGCTAATGCATCGGTCTCAGTGCCTGTGGACTATTTCTCGTTGATACGATTTAGTTTCGGTTCCTTTATTAAATTGTTAACTATATTTTATTAATAGACCAAATCCTAAATATTGTTCCTTTTAAAGACTCGAGACGCGCTTTGGTTATAAGTTATTTGTTCGTTTAATAAGCCAAGGTTGGTGACTCTTTCACTATGTTTTTATTGTTACGAAGTACCTGTTTTATATAACGTTTTTTATTGATTCCAATATTATCTTGTTAAGTTAAGTTGAGTAGCTTTCTTTTATCGCGTCATCCATGACGGTGTGTCGGATTCGTTCGGATCCAGTGAGTAGTTCGCTGAGAGCGCTTCGTGGCTCGTAATGTAACGATACCAAATGACTATTATTTTAAACCTGCGTATATTGGTGTGCAATATTCTCTTACCAAAAAATGTTTAGATGTATGTATACAAAGTGTATAGCTTTAATGATAGCGTAGCCGTCTTGTTGAAGCTTTTTTATAAAATTCTATTTATTGACCGCGACGTAGAGTGCGGCACGACTGATAGGCAATGTTAAAAATACTCCGATGTTTATCATTTGTATTTAGTCGTAGACGTAGCTTAGACTAGGAGAAATGTATACCGGCTTATCGACAAAGTAAAGAGCGATAGTTTTTATAATAGAGACTTATACGATATGTCATGTAGATGTTAGCTACCTATTTACCATGTAGCAGTAACCTTTTGTTACTCGAAGCGTAGGCTCGTTAGGCTATTCCACTAGTAGCCGAACTATTTCTATAGAGTTATTCTATATATCTATTGCATTAATGTAACAATGCTAACGTTATGTCACATTTAATTAGTCGGGTACACATGGAACGATCCGTTGCGATATAGTCGCGCGCTGGAAGGGCGCGATCCAGACATGTTCGACTTGGACGTGTCGCGTGTGGGCTTAATGCTGGATCTTCTATTTAATAGATCGTCCCGTGAGGACCCGGCTATTTATTAAACTATTTAATGGACTCGATTGTACTCAACAAATATAACAGCATTTTATTGTTGGGCTTCAACCAAATAATGTTCTGTTCATGTCGATTTGATATAACCTTTATATTTATGATGTTTATATCCTATCTACCATAGGGCGATATATTTGTTTACATTGATAAATTAAAGAACAAAGCAGATTTGTCCATAACATTTCTTTATACCTCCAGCTGCTAGTTTCACGCAAATTTGGTCGTTGACGTCATGGATGTGAATTCATTAATGTCAAGAACGATTACAACGTTCCAATAAGGAAATTCGGTCGGATAATCCGAACTGATTTATTCAAACTGGCGCGCTTCGGTTCCTTAGGGTCTTTGCACATTGTACCAATTCAAAGTCAACTCGCCTTCGATTGTACTCATAGGAGAGCATTGAAATATCAACTTCATATCGTGTAACTTAAGGTTGATTTTTTAACCTTGAAACATAAGAAGTGCACGAAGCGTCGACCACGCGCGGTCGACGAATCGTGTACCTAGTTAATTCTGATCTCATTGAAAAGTCAACCGTAAGTCGCAAATTATAAAGTTTATATTTCGCTGTTCTCCTACGAGTTCGGTACGTATGATGTGCGATGAATTGTATACAACGTTTATTTTAATTTGTTTGTGATTTGTGATATAGTGTATGTTACGCAGCGATGTGTTCGCCGGGAATGGAAGAGGATCCACTGCTAAAGATGGGAGGCTACTGGTACCGCTTGGACGGGGCCTACCGGGCCAAGAGGAGATGGGTCTGCGCGCGTGGCTGCGGCGCCAGGGTCCACACAACTGGCAAACGGGTGGTCTTCTCCGAGGTCAGACATCGGTGCCGGAATAACAATCACACCATTTAATATCTACAGTTGAATGACTATTGTGTTTCTGCATTTAATTCAGGGTCTCCCAGATTTTGTCGCGTTAAAAGAGTTCTTTGACTATGTAGAAGTGGTATAACGTATGGTTTTATCATGGATAAGAAAAGTAATTATGGACGTAAACAGCCGAAGAAGATGGTCTCTAGTGGATCAATAAGTTTGTAATTCAGAAATATGATGTCATATACCCGTAATCAACGTCTTGAATAAATTTGAAAGTTCCTAAGCTAAACTACAGGTATGATTTTTAACATTTATGTATGTCTGTAAAATAGATCAGCTTCCAATGACTTTTAAGGAAGACACGATATTATTGTTTCACTTACATCAACTAATATAACATTTAATTTATTTTATTTGAATAAAAATGCTCAATTTAATTGAAAAGGAAACCTGAGTCATCGTTAAGGACCTGATATTTTTGAGTAATTTGTTTAACGTCCAGATAGCGTTATTTTATAATACGTTCTTTTCCGATTATTTCTCTTTGATGATGTACTTTACCAATCTTTGAATAAATTGAATGGTAATTCCTAAGTTTCAAATTCCAAGAACGAATCTACTGCGTATCAATAAAATTTAATTTGGAACAAAGTATTTTTATTTAATTTTAATACTTCGTGTTAATTTTGAACTTATATTAAATTAAATATTTTTTTCTCGGCTTACTTACTTTGTTCTTCCTTAAGATTAATGTCTTAATTTATACATACGTTTTTTTCATTCCTTGTATAAAAACAAATAAATTTCCAAGTAGGTTGAGAATACTTCTTAGAGGTATTTTTGTAACCTTTATGTTTGAGTCAATCGTACAATAAACAAATAATTAAAGTGTATTGCGTCATATACATTACGTAATATACTGTCCGTGTAATCTGCTTAATTAACTTATCTACATCTTATGATAATCATAAAAAATAAAACATGATATTATAAGCCGACTGGTTTTTGAAAATCTAATTCCGAATCAGATAAAAGTACAGCTACAGGGCTGGCCTACTTAACCAGCCGTCGCAGTAGGGGCCACGTAATCGTTGAATACGTATTTATGATTCGTGTCCAATTTACTTATTTACGAAGCTCGCGGAGTTTCTGACGCAATTAACAATTTATTTAAACTCAAACTTACTTTTGTTGTTTATTAATTTTCGAACGGTTTATTCTGTTGACTGGGGACATTATTTCACCCTCTGTTGGATTTTAATTGTAGAAATATATTTGGTTTGAAATATTTCTATAACATTCCTAGTTATAGTTTTTAGATTATAGCCCAAATATGTTACATTTATATTTGGAAGATCTTGATATCCTAAATGAATTACAGAATGGAAGCTTGTTGGATTTTTAGCTCAATTAGAGGAAGATTGTTATATTACGACTGTTGAATAACTGACGGTAAATAAAAATAAAAAAGATATAGAAATAGGTAATACCTAACATTTTAAATGTTAAATGGCTGTGATATTATGAAAAATATTTAATAAAGTATATAGTTGCTGCGATAACTATAAAGGTAGTGCTAGTATCACAAAAAAGACGTGCAACTAATATAAATTGGCATGTTGCAGTGCAAGTGATATATAACGAGAAGGGTTATCCGAAGCTGGTGTTGAACGGTTACTTCTACCGGCCGCACAACGCGTACCGCAACCAGCCGAGGGTGCTGTGGTACTGTGCGGCCAGGAACAAGTTCCAGTGTAGTGCCACCCTGCGGACCTTCCACCGGGAGGTGGTGGCGGTCACCGGCTCCCACAACCACGCCCGCTGACCAATGCGCGCGCGTGCCTTTCCGCCGCGCGTAACCTTGTCCAAGCTACAGCTCCACGAAATATTCCGTTTGTACGGCGAACGACTCAAGACCAGCCAGTGAGGTCTGTGGAAGTGATCTCGTGTGGACTGTTGAGACTATACAGAAATAAGTACTAATCGAATGCTGCGTATGTTCAACATGATGGTACCATGTCTTTTGAATCGCCCATGCGAAAGGAATGCACTACGTTTCGCTTGCCGGCGAGACAACTGCGGCGGGAAGAAAGGGACAGCGAGACAGTACTTTTCTTTCGTGTGCTCTGATAATCAAATGATCTATGGTAATTAATTACTCGAGGAGGTGGATAAAAGTAGACTATCAATAATTTATTGTATACGGATCTGTAAATACTTGTAATATTGTAAATATGATATCTAAAAAGTAATTTTTCTATGACGTATGTTTTGGGTAGTATTTATAAAAAACTACATGCCATTTCTCGTTGCGAGACTCAGTTCCTATTCTATTCGATTATTTTATAATCACAAAGACAGTAAGACTAGTGACCGGGTAGTCATTCTATTTATATAAATTTATACTTTTAGGATTTGATTGTTTAAAATATATTCTATGATATATTACTAAGAAACTTATGTTTTTAAATGTAAGTTGTCATCAGCATAGTCATTGTTAATATAAATAATATTTATGACAAAGTTGTATTATTCATTTTCTAATATTTAGTCAAGCGTATGGAGTTCAGATATTAGTATAATTAATTATAAAGTGGTTGCGGTACTTTGAAGTAGAATATTTTGAGTAACGTTGTGGGTAGAGTATGACACTAATAAATTAATGTAAATATCGTTGTTGAAAAAGCGTTTTGAAAATAGCCTTTAAATATTGACATTTGCGATTCACATTTTGTTATTTGAATCCCTCGATTTTATCGTATAGGCTTTAATCGAACCATCGTTTATCGAACGTGTGCGTTCATCCGACTCTTGATCAGCAACGACGATGCGCGCGCGCAGATCGATTGCGATTTTTCTAGTATTTTCGGAATCTATCTCGTGTCTGACTGTATGGCTTCTACTTTTCCTTGATAAGAAAGAAGCGTTAAGGTAAGCGACGTGATAGACGTCCGTGTAGTGTTGATGTTGTTCAAGCGTCAGATAAACGTTCGTTTGTTCTAAACTGGTATGGTATCAGTCTTAAAAAATCCTAGTTTAATATCAACATTCAAAATAAAAAAAAAACTATATTATAAAATCATAACGTATGGTATATATTAGATGCTTAATATTATATTTCCATATTTGTATTCGTTATTCAGTCACTATAACTAACAATTTCGCCAATATCATTGGCTCCCCATGTGAGAGACTTCATACATTGTCCTAAATTCAGATGGTAATTCATTATACATTGCTTTATTAATCGGGTAATAACGTTGGTTTTGTTAGAGTAATATAGCAATGTATAATGAATTACTCATGTTCTCATACTCATGAATGTCATAAAATAAATATCAGAAAACAAAAAAAGAGAACGGACGAATTAAAATTTGATTACTACCAGAAGATAAAACGCTTCTTTAACAGCGCAGAATAACCTAATCAGTAGAGGTAGGCTAGTTGAAATGTGGTCGCCATTTGACTATAATCCGATGGGTTCAGACTCGGCGATGGCGGTGTACGTGCCGTCGAGGACTGGCAAGTCGCTGCTACTACACGATGGCTACACCTTCTACCTGAAGAATCTCCAGGCGCATGGCCGCAAGCAGTGGTACTGCTCTTCCCGCGACATGGCCGGATGTCGCGCTGACGTCATCACCGCTCCCGCCAGCTCCGGCGACGGCGACATCCTCTACCTCGTCCGGGGCAGACACATCCACGGCCCCCCCAGCTATTACTTCACCCCGGACGGCAAGTACGTTAGGCGCAAAGACACCTACCATAGGTATAGATAGCGTTTGATTGACACTTTTGCGATTGTTTCGCTTTTTGCATATTTTTTGTGACTTTATTTTTGTAAATATATTTTTTTTTAATTTTTAATCCTTGTAGCACAATTTTTTTTGACAATGTAATTTTTGGATATATATGATTTTTGTAAGAGGAAAATTATGGCATTTCTTTTACTGTATTTTATTTTGTTTTAGAATTGTGTAATTATGAACTTAATTATACTCAAGTTGTTTATTGCATTTATTTTTAGTATAGCATAATTTTTTCTTGACATTTTTTTATAACAATGTGCCTAATTGATTTGTAAAAAGTTCCTAAAGGAAAACAGTCGCAAAACTATTTCCGTAACTGTTGACAAGTGCGTATTAAATAAATAGAAAAGCGTTTGAATATCTAAAAATTTAATTTAGCAATAATATTGAAGATGTGTTATTAGTTACATTTGGTACATTTTATATTTGGCCGATGACTTGGCATTATTATAATATTACAGTTTGATAACTGCGCACGCGCACATCGTAAAGTACGATCGTGACTGTATATATTTTCTTGTGTTTTTGGCGGTTACTTAATGAATTCTAATTCTAATTGATATGTTCTGATCTGGATAGATACTTAGAACGTGTAATTGAACATAGCGTTGTAAAAAAGTAGCTTATTCGATACCTATGACAAATGACATCATAACTTGTCCTGACTCGAGCCCATTGTTATTTCTCTACATAAACATGTTGCATTCAAGCGTGCAATATTAGATTGGACACTATTCAATGTTGGTGTGGTAGTGGCTGAAAGGGTTTCAGGAGCTGATCTATACAAGGAGAGCAATCGGGACCAACGACCTAACATACCCTCCTAATATAATCTTAGCTACACTTTTTTTGTTATAAAACAAACTTTGTTAAAAATAGGACAATATTTCGTCATTTTCTGTTTACGTCGCATATTTTTAATGTTATTTAAAATTTAGTACTTGAATATTCAACAACTTGGGAATTAATGTTACTTATCAATATAAGTCAACTTTGATTTTAATTCAGTATTCAGTTATTGTTATGTTCAATTGACAATACAGTATTAGGTTTTGTCATAAACTTGTAAAATATTACGAAAAGCCTTAAGCCCGCCTGGATTCAAGCTGAGAGATGTTTTATATGAATTTCTGCCAATTGCATAGGTAATAAGTACGATAATGTGTTATTAAATAAAGAATGTTCTAATTTGAACCTTACGGGGACTGTATTGGAAGTTAAAATGTCTTGTGTGCAGCATGTCATCAAACCAGTGTATTTTTATAAAGTAATCGTTACTTTTTAAGTTTATTTAGTTAGTTGTTGACAAAGTCTTCTGATTAGGCTTTAAAGTTTATTAAAGGTTTTCAATGACATTGTGTGTTTCTATAGTAATTACATTGGTATTTATGGTACAATTTAAGATAGGTATTTAAAAAGATTTTATTAGAAGCCTTTATTTCGTTTCATTTGTTCGGTGTTTGTCTGTATTGAAACTTTTTGAGTAAAAGACATACTTCCCAGTGTCTGATTGAACTAAAATTTAATACACATATGTAAAGTAGCTGACAATGGAATATAATGGTGGGATTGAGCTGGTCCGATGTTGGAGATGCAAGTTGGTCTTCGTAACTTTGAAGTAAAAGGACGAAACTTGATCGAGTTTACGCTGGGTTCATGCTCTGAAAATACTCTGGTCTTTGAATATGTCCAGGGTATGATGATAAAGCCGTAGGATCGCTATATTAAAAACGTGTTTTATATTTTTTTAACGATTGTTTTTATTAATAGTGAAGTTCTTGAGAAGATATTATTAACAATTACACATTCATTAACGTGGAGTTGTCTGATATTTCTAGATAAAGGAAAATGTGTTTGTTTGTCCTTCGTTCACGGCACAACGGAACGTCGTTATACATATATGGTTGGGAGTATGAAGAGTACCATAGGCTACATTTCACTGTGAAAAATCATCTGATTTTTGTACAAAAACCCATTAAGATGTATATCTCAGTCAAATTAAAGAAAGTGTTTAATAACACAGCATTACCTGGCAAAAAAATATAGAAAGGAATCGACAACCTTTTTATTGCTGTTGTTTTTTTTCATGCGGATGAAGCCAAGAGTAAGCCATCTAGTAAGTAATATAAAAAAAAATTATATTGTTCTAGAGAACTGAAGTGTTAAGCAAGTAACGCTGATATTTTTTCATTTTATTTAACAAAGATAAATAGGAATTAACCTAAATGTAAATATTACACAATGATTTTATTTCATCACTATAACTATTTGTACCATCACTTTATATATTTTATCACTCTAACCGCTGAAATTTTCACTAAAACGCTGTGTCTGTAACCAAATCTTCTAAGTCAAATTTGACCTACTTCCCAGTGTTTCCAATTTTCAATTGAAAGGGAAAATGGAATAATAAATTTCATAGCAAGGAAATACAATCGATCAACGTCTGTTTCCTCTACTACTCCTTCACTTTACAGGTAATACTGCTCTGGAATGTGGTTTTAGAGATCAAAAAACCCTGTTCAAAGGATACCTTTAAGAAATTGATTAAATACCGTTATTTTAAATCCTCATACACGAAATAATTATATAATTTATTTGGATACTATTATTGTACTACATATATATACGTATTCTGTAATATTTTTATGTATGCTATTTATTTTTGTTATCATTGATGTTTTTTTATCTTTATTATATTATTGATGTACTTACCTCAAATTTACTCACAATACGGGATGACTGGCATACAGTGTTCGCCCTTTGTAGACTTAGTTTATAGATTATATAGTAGTGCATAATTAATTTGAAGTCTGTGATTTTCCAAGTTTAGAAGAGGCCCGCTCTGTGTTGGAAATTCGACCGTAATTCATATTGTCTAAGAGTTATTTTCATCTCTACAAATTTTTATTGTATTTTTATTCATTATATATATATTTTGAATATATTTTACTTATATTACATTTAATTGTATGCACAATTTCTTTGTGTAAACTTTAACGATATAAAATATCACACTCCTACGTATTTGCAGTATTTTTAAAAGGGGGACAAAGGGCAGATGTGTAAGTTAGTAAATACTATTAATTAACTATATGCTTACAGTAAATAAATAAACCTACTTATAGCTCTTTATTTATTATGATGACGTTACTAGGATGTCATGAGAATCATAAATTTAAGAAGTCTCTAATTGTCCATCAATACTAAAAACTCATAATTTTATGGTATGAAAAGATATTTCTATTTATGTAAAAATTAATAAAATATTAATTGCAATAGTAAGTGTGTTGGATGATACGTGTATATAGATAAAAAACAATATTTAAATTTATAAACTTTTATGAATATACAGCATAAACCGAATGACATACTTAAAATCGTATCATAATATCATCAACAAAATAATATACGTATTTATGAGTGAATGCTCGCGACATTACGCACAAGAATCGGAGAACCATCGCTTCCTACGTCACATTAGGGTTCGCATGTCGCTAGTTCCGTTACTACGTTGCAATATCACTTGGATACGAAATCTTATGAATAGCGCGGTTCTGATGGATCGATACCCGACACGAGTTATGAAAGAAGGAAGTTAGAGGGCTTGGGGCGGTGTCTCTGCTACATCCTAGTTACGCCCTGTATGCCCTAATTTTGACGTACTTCCCTTCGCGGTGTATCTGTGTGCGTTGAGGAAAATCGCGCTACCCTCCTCGACATTGATCAACCGCCATTTTATGTTTTCCGCGTATCAAATTGATATGTCGTTGATGTACAGCTCAAGTTTTGTGTAAGTTTGAGTTTGTTTACTAACTCACTGTTGTGATTTTTGTACTCTTTGCGTTATGTAACACTAACATTTGTTATCTATTTAGTAAAGATAAAGATTTTATCTATTTGTAGCACGTTAAAATATTACACGTAAATTGTATTGTTATTTCATAAAATATTATAAAGCACAAAAACAGTCCTTTGGCATCTAAC
>DWPA01005956.1:0-11356 GCA_018251375.1 Calpodes ethlius
AGAAAATAGCTGAGAACTAACGATTTACTTTAAGGAGTTATAAGATATGAAAATAAGAGTAAAGCAAAACAAAAACGAATTTTTACAGATCTCGTACGACGCCACTAATTTGAATACTCAGATACCTATTACTTAAGTACTGTACTTAAGGAAATAGCTATTAAGTATTAATAGTTCTCTCAATTAGTAGACTACACGCCTACATCTAATCCAACGTATTTACAATACAGCGTGATAACCTGTTCTTGAATTAATTAAAAAAATGTACTATGAACGAGGCAGGCAGCACGCTTTCTTATTTGCTTAAATTATGTATCATAATTATATAAATCATATATAAAACTAATAATAAATATAAAATATAATTTCAGTACAATACGCATACATTGATGTATTATATACAGGGTGTAGCTCCTAGCGCACGCACTTTTCTTTGAGTATATAATTATCTATGTTCACATAGTACTACCTGTTTAGTGCTCGATCTATTGGTTCCTACAATGTATATGAGTATTTTCTATTTACATATCTTAGGTTTAAAATATATAAAAACAACTATACCTATGTATTGCTTCATTTGTTTTTAAAATGTAGTTTTTTTTTTTATTTAGTTGTTTCAGATCTTTCAATGCGTATAATAGTATAACTGTATAATCTAAAGGATGTTCTACTTTTTCTGTTATATTTATTTGCATGCATTATGCAAACAGATGTATATTTTAACCTACTCTTGATGTGTACGAAATATGATAGTTTTAATTTTAATAAACAGAGTTCAAATGACGGGAAAAGAAATTGTTACTATCGAGCTAATATATTTATGGTGAAGAGAAGTGAATAATGGAACTCTTCAATGGGTTTAATAAACCCCTGCAGTGTGGACATTTAAATTGAAATAAAAAATAGTGACAGACATGTTAAATAATTATCTTTCAAATTTTATTTATGTGTATTACACATAGTTTGGTAACGTAAACATAGTTTGATACAATCAACCACCATGACAGACTGCACCTGTACCTACCCTCAGGTGCGATTGTGGTCAAGGTAATTAGGTAAAAAAACCTCATAACTCAACAAGCGAGGCTCTTCATACCTAACATAATTTATTGACATAACATCATAGACTACATCGCCACTTACCATCTGGTGGGATAGTAGTCAAGCACTGACTAATCGTAGGTAAAAAAAAAAAAATGACCTCTAGGGCACATGGAAGGTTTATGAGAAAAACTGTCATTAGTGGGATTAATGCACATTATGGATCCAATAACAAAGATTTTTAGAATTCTTAATAGTTGATAGAACTAGTAGTAAGCTTGAGTTAAAATTTCATGTTTATTTTTGTTCAGCTTATAAATAAAAAAATATAATCATGTTAAAAATTTGCTTATTTTTCTTTTGAGTGCTTGCTCTGTGGGAAATAGGTATTATTCTATCGAAGCGAAGCGAGAGGAAATTTCATGATATAAATAAAAAAATATATCACTGATCGTTGTCTATTCATTTATGATATTTGATTATCAATGAGGGCTTTTTATTAAAGCAATAATTTATAAAATTTTATCTTTATACAGGTTCGTAATAATAAATAAAATGACGAATAACAAATAAAATCAGACAAAACATTTTTTCAATTATGGGATACGATATAGTTCACGAAACAGAGTGAACGTGGTAAATTAATCTCATTAATTAGCAATTTAAAGATACAAATAATTAGTTATTTGTATAATATGAAATATTAAAGATCCATTTGGTAATTTACTGGCGTGAAAATACCAGCTGATACGCGCTAAAACTATTTCAACTGTACCAAGCCACAACTCAAGGAATATTATCTTCTGAATCGAATAATAATAACTTCTGTACCAATTAAAACAATATTAATTCTAGTATATTTTACAATTACTATTAACAAAGCAATGACGCAGTGCAATGTTACTATTAATGCAGTGATGATGTTTAATAGTCACAAGATTCTATTGTACATTTCAGTCTAAAAATAAATTCTATTACAACACATCAAACTGAGACACAGTAAAATTGCTTAAATAATGAGATATTTGTGTTCCATGTTAGAAGACTATTGATACTAAAGATATACACCATTATATTAAAGATTAATAAGGCATGGAAATTTATTGCAAATAATGTATAACGTAAGTTATACACTGTTTATTTAATCTTGTAAAATATTTTAATACTTCTTCACCTTTAACAAAATCAGCTTAACATTGTAAACTTTGTGTACACAGCCTAATATTTCCCATTTACATTTCGGAAGAGGTAATTTTGATGCGCAATGTCCCTTTTATATTATACAATGTTCAGTCTAAAGCTTGAATAACACAATAGCACTCCTTGGTACGGATTGCATCCATCTGTCTCAGTTGCATCTCCTCAGCAACAGAGCGGCTGCTAAATTTATTTTATTGGTTGCAATAGTTTCAGTATTGCATATATGTGGTAAGTTTCATTTGTCCTAATAGATATGCAATGGCTTGTAGATACAAAATCACATTGTTTCAATGGTGCAAAACACATTCAGCTCGGTACATTTGATTGATAGTATTTGTAATTAACAAATCTAACTTAAAACTGTCACTAAAAATACTCATCTCTGCGCAATCGGCTTCCGTTTAAGTTAATGTGATGCGTTCAATTAAGCCCAGTGATATTTTGTCAATTATACATCCACACATATTCGATTTTTCCAGCTGATTTTGCCAAACTAAACATTATTATGTGTAACAAGCCTTAGTTAATTGTAATTTTATTTTAAAAATAATTATATAATTTACTTAAAACATAAATTGATAAAACCAAAGATTACCTTTTTAATAGGATAAATGAAACTTAATCTGTACAATTATCTCTGTTAACCACCATCAATGGGCTTATTGTATCCAATAAAATAATATCTCGGGTCTGCCTGGTCGATGGGATGCTGCAACTGAGGCAAATGGGAACAAACCCATCGCAGAGCGCATCTACGATTGCTAATCACAGTCGCTTCCACTCTGACCCGGAACATAGTCTTCATCATCTTCATCTGATATATCAAGATCATCCAAATCTTGAAAGAGGGACTCGTCAACTTTAACAGCATCACCTTTAATTAAACAGAACAAACCAGTGTGAAAATAAGACATATCATTATTAATAAGAGCACATATTTAACTATGCTATGTTGTATGCATAAGGGTGTTACAAATTTATTTGGAATCAAACCTACTTATTTGTAAAAACTTTTATTTATTTTTTTATTCCAACACTGTTATGGTTTCATCATTATTATCTAGAGAAGAAATGGCGTAAGGAACCCCTAAAAAATATACATGACATATTGCAAAAATATTCCCTAATATGAGTGGAAATATTTGTAGATCTGATCATCCTCATGGGTATTTGTCAAAGAAATATTACTCTAGACCATTTTCAATTCCACCAAAACATTTACTTTCAATTCCAAACCAAAAACACCCAAAAACTTTGGGTGTATATATTGGGTGATGATATTATACCAAGCTCAATAAAAGTAACTACTCTTTAAAAAGGTATTATAATTTAACTAATTAATATTTGTTTATCAATATGGAGTGTCTCAGGCATATAGCAAAATTTACATATATTTTTATTATAAGATAATTGTTTTATAATTTTTAGTTTTTATTTTATTTCAAACTTTTCCAACATAAATTTCTACATAAAATTTAAATTGCTCATTTTTTTTCAACACAATAACTAACACAGAAGCTATAGATAATAAATTATTGTAATAAAAACCAATTCATCAACATAATAAATTGACACATACCATCCTCCAAGAATTTCAAGTCTGACTCATTGAGTGTGGTGTCTCTGAGGAACAGTTCCTTGCCAGTTAACTTATTTTTGTCCTTAGCTTCTTTTTCTCTCTTGGCAGGAATTCCCATATCAATTTCAAATTGCTTTCTCCATGCTAGGAATGACTCAACAGTAACTCTAGTACCTTCAAATCTTTTCTAAAAAAAAATAAGCAATATTTTATTAATTTACAGTATCACTTATGATTCAGGTGCAATCAATTTGATTTTATTTCAAATAATAAATTTCTAAATTAATAAGTTACTTAGAAAAATAATTGAAACACTAAACAAACCATTTCTGCTTCTTCTTCTGCCTTCTTCTTTGCTATCTGTTGCTCTTCTCTCTCTTTCTTAATAGCATCCCATTTCTCATTAAGCCACTCTTGTCCTGAAGACACCAAGGTGAAAATCATTACCATACCAAGATTTTCTTCACCCTGGAAATTTAGTTATATTGAATATGATATGCAACAAGGCACCGTTTTTTAACATTTATTATCTTAAATATATATAATATTTTCAATTGAAAATACCTGTGCCGACAAAAACGTGAGAAGTTCATTTTTATCAACGACATCATCAAAGTTTTCTTCATTGTCAATTTCAACAAGCGGCAGCTCGTCCGGGTATTTGGGAGTGTACGTGAACACCAACCGACACGCCAACCCATCGCCGTCATCGAACCCTTCGGACTTTATTGGTATTGAAAATTTAAGAACGGGCTTCCTTTCCAGTACTACAAACAAAACACTTGATTTAAAAATTATATTTTTATTAGTATTATTTACAGGGTGAGTCTACTTACTTTGCATATCACCGTAGTATATAGAATCGAGCGCTTCAATCTCGCTTGATTGTTCGTACTCGTAATCCATATTGCAATTTCTTTTTTAACGTATTTTATCATATAATACCTTAAAGTTGCAACATATATAATGTTTTTCAGAAAATTATCTAAATTCCACAACAGAAACACATTCTTAATAATAACAATTATATTATTTTAGGTTATACTATTATATGTCAAAATGTCATCTGTTTTCTATGACGTATCCTGTCTCAGACTTAGGTGTCAAACCATAATTATTTTGTCTTTGTTGTAGCAACGGTCTTGGACATAGAGCGTGGGACTCTACAGGAGAACTTGGAGTTATTATCAAGAATTTTATAAATTTTCTTTAATATAATACGTACGTCCCATTAATATTTTTAGCTGGGACTTGGACTACAAATGTTTTAATTATGCGAAAATACAACCTGCAAAACGTTTGGGATATGGTAGCAATACAATAGCCCTTCTGCATATATCGATCGTATATATTAAAAAAATACACCGCGTAATTGATGTGTTAATCTAGTTAACGCTAAACGTTTATGATTCGTATTGTATCGCTACAAATTGTTGCTGTGGATGACATCCTGACAGTTTATATTTACTCTGTACATATAATTTAACAGACTAGAAAAAATGTAGATGTAGTTTGCTCTGCGGTACCTTCCTCTCTAAACTGTGGTTATTACGTACTACATTTTCTTTTCAGTTGGAAATTTTCATATAATGTTAATTTTCGTATAGTATTCAGTTTAAAATACCATACTTACCTTATACCTACTTTTAGATCTAGTACATGAAAAACAAAATGCGGACTTATTTTTGTAAAATTTTCCCGCTATATTTTATGTAAAAATGTCATTTATGATCACGTGACTGACATCCAAGTCATCGAACTGACCAACCAACAGCCAACAACAGCCAGCCAGCGCCATCGTAATTCCTAACCAAATCAAAACCATAGTTTGAGAAATGGCCGACGATAAAGAAGTGGAAAAAACGATCGCAGAGGACTTGGTTGTAACCAAGTATAAGCTAGCGGGACAAATTGTAAATCGTAAGTGACATCACAAATAGTTTATGTTAAAATTTTGTAGTTTCTCACATGCTTCTGTGGGCGTGAGTGCGTACGTTGGCTGGACGCGTGTCATCACCATGCGGACAATGTGGTGTCGCTACCGAAGCCAAATTATTTCTGTATCCTGACTTATTTATAAACTGCTCACTTTAACTATTTCCACGTTACAGGTGTTCTAGAACAAGTGATTGCAAAATGCGTACCTGACGCGTCTGCGCGTGAGATATGTGAGTTTGGTGATAAGTTGATTCTGGAGGAAACTTCTAAGGTTTTCAAAAAAGAGAAAGATTCCAAAAAAGGCATCGCATTCTCAACATGCGTTTCTGTGAACAACTGTATATGCCACTTCTCACCAATACCCAGTGAGCCTGATTACGTACTGAAACAAGGGGACCTTGCTAAGATGTAAGCAAAAATTAAGTCTTGGTTATAACTACTGAACTGTGTGCAATATAGCTTATTTTACTTATTTATACATTAATATAAGGTTGTTGTAACTTAGAGTAAGAGGATATTAAAGTAATGAAGTCAATGAGATAATGAGGTTATTGTACTTTAAAGTACATGATTGTGAAACAAACATAAAAATATTATGCAAGATGCTGCATATTTTAAACTCATATCAAGTAATATCTATTGAAGAAAGTTTTAAAGTACATCTAAATTGCTGTTATTCAAATATATATTTTTTACTTGATTTATTGCTATGTTATATTGTATATGAGAATGTTGCATTAGCATTTTGTTGTAGTGACCTGGGTGCACATATTGATGGTTTCATAGCAGTTGTGGCACACACAGTTGCAGTCGGTGGTGGTGAGGTGTCTGGTAGAGCAGCTGATGTGCTCCTTGCAGCACACCTGGCCAGTGAAGCCGCCTTGAGGCTTCTGCGGCCAGGTAATGAGGTGAGCGTTACAGCCAAGATAAATATTATTTTAAGAAATAAATTAATATGAAGCATGTCTAGGAAACTGGACTGCTTTTAAGAGCTGACATAAATTCAACTTGGAGAGAAAGTGGGTTAACTTTTTATTGGTGTACAAGAAGGGTAATTTATTATCAGACTGAGTCTTGTTTTTTTGTATTATACATTAACTTTAACATTTGCACTCTTTTTTTTAAACTTCTGTATTTCTTTTAGAACTATGCAATAACAGATGTAGTCCAGAAGATAAGTTCTGACTATGGCTGCAAGGCTATTGAAGGCATGCTCTCGCACCAACTCAAGCAATTCCGCATTGATGGAGAGAAGAGCATAATCCAAAATCCATCAGAGCTTCAGAGAAAGGAACATGAAAAGGCCACATTTGAGACCTATGAAGTGTATGCAATGGATGTCCTCATTAGTACAGGGGAAGGAGTGGTAAGAAAAATATTAAATAATAGTAGAACAAAATTTTATTACTTTTAATTGTTAGTTAGTTTTTATTATTTATATAGGGTCAATTTTTCTTAGGCAACTTCAATTAAGATTGATCTATTGTTGCCAGACTTATTCTTGTTATTGGTGACTAAGATTTATTGTGAAGATGAACTATAGAAAGTTCTTCAGTTCCAACATTTATTTCACCTATTCTTCTCTTCCATGATACAGCCTTTCTGAAATGGTGATATATTGAAAGAGTTGCTGTCCATATCAATTATGTCTAAGTAACTGATTTTGAATTTGGACAAATTCAGAAGGATAATTTGTAGTGGTTTTATCTAATTGAACACAAGTGCAGCAGAATGTATGCATCAGCTGCAAGAGCTACTAGTTCATCACTAAATAATAATAATAGTATGTTGTCATTATAATTCCTCACAATGTGGTGAATTATAATAACAACATTACATGACATGACATAATTATGGTTGTAATGTAAAGATTTAATTTAACCTGCTACACCCTGACTTCTTTCCAGGTTAGATATTTTTATTGTCAATCTGGCAGTACTCAGGGTACAATAAAAGTAAATTTTCTATCTGAAGTAATAAGTTACTTCAGAGAAAATATTACTAACATTCCCAATACTTATCTGGGTTTGCTGTGAGAAAAAAATGTAGATGTTTAATAAGTTCTAATCTATTGCAGGGTCGTGAAATGGACACCCGGTGTACAATTTACAAGAAAACTGATGAGGTTTACCAGCTCAAATTGAAGGCATCTAGAATGTTCTACAGTGAGGTATGCAATTTGTTTAATAGCTTATACTTAATTTATTTTATCCCTTAAGATATATATGTACAATATTATTATTCTAATAATGTTAAGATACTTAAGGGTATAGCAGTGAAATGAGTTTGAGCCATATGTCTAACTTAGGCACACTGGTATAGATCATTTCAACAAATTATAAGAAATGTAATATACATATATTGCACTAGAATTATAATAATTATGTCAAGTTCAAAGTGTAATATTATGGAATTTCTATATTCAAGTTATTTTAATGGATTGTATTTGTAACAGGTCCGCAACAAACATGGTTCCATGCCTTTCAACCTGCGCAGCTTTGACAAGGAGACTAGCGCAAGATTAGGCATTGTTGAGTGTGTCAATCACAAACTCATTGAACCATTCACGGTAAGCTCATATTTTTAGCTCTAGAACTCACACATAATCTTTTAATACTCTATAGTCACATATGTTGCCTATTGTGACTACTTTTATCATCTACTAGCTGAATTCTGCGCGCGTTGCTACGCCAACACGAGCTGCCACGGAAATGATATGAAATTAATTGGAATAACAGTGGCGTCACCTCTCGAAAATTGGTCTTACCGACTTGGAAACCTTTGAGGGCTCATACACAATAACTTTGCTAAAGATCATCACATGATTAAATGTATCATTTACAATTATATAAAAAACATACCGACATTCATTTTTATATAAATCATCTATAGAAGACAATGTTTTATTTAACCTCTTAACACAATTATTTTCCCACAGGTACTGTATGAACGTCCTGGCGAATTAGTGGCCCAATTCAAGTTCACAGTCTTGTTGCTACCCAGCGGCACTCATCGCATCACGGGCCTGCCGTTTGATAAGAGTCAGTGCAAAAGTGACCGCACAATCAAAGACCCAGAAGTTAATGTAAGTTGATGTTATTGCTATCACTTTGACATCTGAAAAAAACTTGACTGTTCCTTTGTCTCATATTGAGATTTTAAAATTGTATTATCAGCTATTCTTGCATTAAAACATTGGATTAACTATTGCACATTTATGAAAGCATGCCCTGATATCTTTCAAAACATTCCTCTCAATAGATTGTTTTGAACAAGCACAGGGTATATTAAAGTAATATTTTTGAGCTGAATGTACTATTATAGCATTTCAGTTTGAACTATTACAACAGTTTAATTTAATTCTCATATAAAACATAGTGTAATTTAATTCGATATAAATTTGTGTTTATTTAAATGATAACAGGCCCTCCTCAACTCATCCGCTAAGTCTAATAAGAAGAAGAAAAAGAAAGCTGGTGCTGAAGAACCTATGGAAGTGGAAACCGCTGCATAGTTGATGCAATTACTTATGTTAAAAAGGACTTTAACTGAAATCTGCAACTTTCCCGCAAATTCACTCTAACTGGATATTCTTTACACCTAATCATTGCAAAATAAAAAAATAGGTTAATATGAGCAAGATTTGGACAGACATTCAATGACAAGCATTCTAATACAATGTATTTCTATATATTAATCTGATAATTCACCATAAGATTGGCAGTCTTAAATTTATTGTTAATGTTAAATGTTTATTTACAAAGTAATTGCCGTCTTGTGTTATGTGGATTGTTGTAAATAACATTCAATTGTCTGCTGTTTGACTAGTAAATAATTAAAAAAACGTGTCACTATAATAAAAGATGAAAATAATCGTTAACTATATTTGTACATAAGCAACACTTGTTCGTTTCCCTCTATTCAACAAGATTTAACATACATAACCTAAGTTTATATACAGTACAAGTTAAAAAACTGACTACGTAAAGAACCATTCCTCAGTTGTAATTTAAATTTAACCTTGTGACGTGCACAAAATTTGTTCTAACTTAATATGAAATGATAAATGTGCAATTTTAAAGTTATATTGTGTAGCGAGACTTGGTGGTTCTAAATTCTAAGTAAATTTGATGTTGAATGTTCCTACTTTCTATCGCTTCTTACCTCAAAATGGATGTTGTTCTAAGTAACTTCTTTATTTAAAGATTAAAGCAATGTTAGATTTCGAGACCACTGAGTATTTTAGCTCCATAAATAAAATTGTATGCTAACTTACATAACGGATTTATGAATAACTCAAATAAATTACTGAAAATGGAATTACAGATAATCAATTTTGGCAATTGATATGCAGGTAATAGTTATTTATGGAACTAACTCTTAATGTAAGGGAGTTGCTTCATGTGTGACCTTGTGAGAGAGGAATAAATCAAATTTTGCCACAGTTGTGGGCTGTTTTGTACTAATTTTGTTTACTTATTGATCCTTTTGTCCCAATTATTTTTAAGCATAATTATTTCATAGACAAGCTGTGGTATGGCCACTGGCCTTGAGTAACACTGAGATAGTGATGTATATTATTTTTTATTCACATTCATCAGAATAAATATAACAACACACTGGAGAAATTGGGAAGTTTCATGAAAATAACTGACTAATTTCAATAACAAGTTTATTGCACTTTATTTATGGAACAAAATTTCTACATTACTTCATTTAGCTTCTTGTCCAGGGCTTGGACTAGGTTCAACTGCATTGATGGCACTAGATAAAAAATCATAGGTCTTGGTTGCTGCATTGCTGGTGTGTGTGGGTAAATTAATTAAAAATTTAAATGTTGATTTAACTCCACAATTCCAGTAATATTTAAACAGGTAAGTCAATCGATCGTTCGTAGGCAAGGCAGGGAGCTGAAACATTAAACAGGTTTTAATATGTGGATATTAAACCCTTACCAGCTCCAAGAATGGATTTGGGAATCCTCTCTTCTCTAAATAAAGAATGTTACAAAACGTACCTCATATGGTATTTGCTTTTTAACATCTCCGACATAAGGAGATACTCCACTCTCCAGTTCTTCATATAGTGCACTAGTTGTAGCACTGTCTTTCCAAACGCCTTTATCTACTGTATAATAAACTGCACTGCCAAGTATTGCGGATTTTATTCCGAATCTGAAAACCGAATATATCAATAAAAAAAATATGTATATCACTCAGTTATTAATATGGTTTATCATAATAAGCATACAAACTTGAGCATCTTCGAATCAATTTAAATTAAATATAGAATGAAAATAAGTCCAAATTATGTAATTTAGTCAATAAATAATAACTTCGATTTCGACTATCCCTCATCTCATGTCATGTCAAGTTAGAAATGTCAAAAAACTAAAATAGCTGTCAAACACTGACGTTTGATAATTTAGAGTTGTCAAAACCATTCTAGTTCCACAGTTCAATACAGTTATGACTTCTATATACAGTAAAGTACACTGTGGATGTTAGTCGAATAACCGATCGAGTTGAGTTCTAGAATATATTTATTATTTTCATATTGAATAATAAGCAATTTCTAGAAGCTATTTTTTGTAACAAT
>DWPA01005957.1:0-11356 GCA_018251375.1 Calpodes ethlius
CAGCCGCTTTCTTCTTGGCTGGCAATTAGTGACGAGTGGCGGCTCGTGACGTCAATTACAGCCGGATCATGTTTAGCAATATGCTTACCTTATCAAATATTTAAACATAATATTTATATGTAGAAATTGAATTCCCATATTCTAACTTATACAGTTTTAAGTCAGTTACAAGAAATATTAAAGTGATCTTATAAAAACTAGACAGAATTAAATGCTCAAATATGAATGATTAACAAATTAATGTATATCGTCGTTGAAGTCACAATATCTCCTAACTGTAAGTAATTAGGGAGATATGGTCAAAAAAATACGTAAATATAGGCTCATAGGAGCTATTTCCATTGTTTTAATTGCTATTTAAAAACAAAATACCAGATAGAAAAAGAATTGGTCCATGCAAATTTAATTTTAAGTCTATTGTATTAAAAAAGTCTAGATCATAAAAAATATATCTTAACTATGTACAGTATAACTACTTAATTGGGGTATTGTAACCAAAAAGCTGGCAGCATTGTCCCAATAGTGATATCGACCTTAATCATTATTTCAAATTTGATAAACTTTTATGTTTGATTCCTTTTCAATTTGTTTTCTCAAAATCAAACATGTTTGTCACAGCTACTTGTCACTCTTAGCGACTAACCATCGTAGAGTCAACATACCCTGATGATACTCTGGTTCGGAGCGAAACACGTGTTGGTGGTGGTATGTATGTTGGTATATACTTTAATTTATTGTAGTGCATGCTATCCTTTGTGGGAGAGAGGGAGGTACCACGCATGTTTTAAAGTATATACCGTCATACATTTTAATCGTGAATTGTTGCAAAGTAGACTAATAATAGCTTAATAAAAATGGATTTTCGCAAAGTAACGCCTGATACTATTAACTATGTTTGTTACAAACCATTTGACAAACAGAAGAGAAACAGGAATAGATATAACTGTTTATCTTTTAGCTTAATATTCCGGTTAGCCATATCCCACTGGACAAATCGATATGGGGTGGTCGAGATGCATAAAAACGTATTAGGCAGGTAGGTAGGTACACGCACCGTGCGCTATAAAATGTTTTATGTCTCCTGTAAGCTCAGATAAAACACCCTAGAGGAGAGGTCCCCGCTACTCATTTTATCACCGGTCACTTTATGATTCTCAAATTTCTATAAACCCATTCATTATTATTTAACGTACTTGATACACTGCTACTACTTTTGAAGATGAATTTTGTTAGCATTTCGTTTTTTTTTCATTAGCTTCATTCCAAAGAATACAAATTATAAACGAACCATACTACGTGATTGACAGAAATACCTATTAAGGCCACTTTAAATTTCTTACAGATAGGAAGGAATTATACCTTTATTTAGAAATATAAGTTATTTAATTTCCTATATTTAAGTAAGAAGATGTTTAGCTATAAATGAAATAGCGCTGTTCCATTTTCAGAGCTTTTATTATTTTATTCTGGATTTAAGTAAGATTTAAACTATCTAATAAATAATTTTGCTTTGAATAGCTAAACAAGTTAGGCAAAAATTATTTATGCAGTCTTGAAATTTAAACAATACAATGAAATTTAAACAATTATAACATTAATTTTACCAAATTACTAACTATTCGAAAGTCTTCTAAAATAGCACTGATAAAGCAGCATTTAAAGCAAGTTTGTGAGTTAAATCTTGTATTTATAATTAGTAACGGTTAATTACGACAACGGTGCCTTGTTCGCTATCGGCGGGATTATCGTTATCTGTAAATTAGTGAACGTGGGATTTAGATGCAAATTTCAACTGTCTTCGAATACCTATTTGGTGTAACGAACAAACTATTTAAGGTCCTTTCCAAACATAGCGGTTGTAAGCTGCTTTAGGTGTGTCAACACTATTAAAACTCTTAATCTTATAACTAAATAATTAAGCTGTTTATATGCAATATATCTTATATGTTTCATTCGCATATAAAAATAAGTTTTTTGTCATGAATAGATAGACAGACATAATCCATGTTTCAAAAGATATATAGCGAGTGCAAATAATGCTTACACGTTCAGTATAAATGAACAGGTCGCGAACAGCCTGTTGAAAATAACATTTCCATCATATTACTCAGCCATGGCCTAAAAATCCGCCAATAGAACAAAAGGACCTTAATAAAAGGTAGAGTACCTTTTAAGCCGTGTCTACTGTACAAATGTAATAACGTCTATGAAGCTAAAATGCAAAATGAAATCCTTTTTGCCGTTCCTTTATTTAATTCCTTTCTTTATTTCAACAGCCTATTCCATTTTAAAATGCACACGAATAGGTAAGAGCGCTAAAACCGCTGCGTACGCTGAGCGAGGCTTTAAGAGTTCTGTCTGGTAGCAACTTTAGTTAATCCTTAATAGGGGTGTGAGATACGGTCTGTTTTCGGCAGCCATTATTTACTTTAGCGAAAGGTTGATATTTATTAACCATCAGACCGTAAGCCGGCTGGCTAAATACTCGCATTAAGGAGATGTACTGCTTCCTATAATGCACAGAGTTTCGCAAAAGGATCGTATCGACAACTTTGGTGCTTAATTTAATGTAATACTCGTCGAAAGTTCGTTTTCGTTGTGATGCTGTATCAATAGGTATCTTTACGACTCTTTAAGTGTAGTGAAATAACGGCTTTCTATAGCGTAGGAAATTATGTCCTTGTTTTGACATAGGTTGGTACATGACTTTAAATACGTAGTTGTGTTTAGTTTGTAAGTACCTATATTTGAATAAATTTACAATTAAGTTTTTCACCGTATTTAGATGGAAATTTGGATCTCAATCCTATGCTGGCAATCTAGGGTATTGTAAGCCTCCTGCTTCGTAAAGCAAAACATTTTCAAGCCTTGTCGGCGTAGGGGGACCCTGAATACAGACCGGAATCTCTTGCGAACATATTGGTATATCGTAAGAAGCAACAGAGAAACCTCCTTGCTTGGTATTAGAGCTTTGTGTAAGGATTGTACTACTAAATAAATATAATATACTTAATTAATATTATATACTTAATTAATATTATATACTTAATTAATATTATATACTTAATTAATAATATATGTATTTAATTAATATTGTCTTATTGTTGTCTTTCTGTCAAGTCTGTATGCTGACCCTCTTGCTCGTATCAGCCGCCAAACAACTCGTCGTGTATCCTTTAGGACTTGAGAACCAGTTTAACTTTCTTCTTCTTTCTTGGCCAGCAAATGTAAGTGAGACGGTGACCATTTACCTTCATAACTGTTTGTCAATCATTAACGTATAACAAGGTTGTAATTTTTTACGATTTCGACTGTTACATTTTCCTTCCAGTTCACAAAAGTAAAAAAGTTAAGCATAAAACTTTTGGTGTTATTTAGTTATAATATACTTCATCAAACATTTACTGCTATAATCGTGATGTAATAACACTGAGGATCCATGATGTTCTCAAAGATTTCTGGTCTGTCAATCCACACTTAAACCTCGTGGTGGATGAGCTACAGTGTTACCCCATTCAACATAAAAGACCATATTATCAATTATCGTCAGTACCTGGGTATTCCTGTAACTAATTATAAAGGAAGTTAGTGCTCTTGGGGGAAATGAGCTGCTCCATTTTCAGAACTATTTATCTTTATATCAATGTTGGGATGCCAGTAGTGGTGCGAATCCTCCGCTAGCTTTTTGATCGGCAGTTACTCAATGACTAGACTACCTTTGGTGTTACTAATGACCAAGAGCTATAGTGATCACGTACCGTCTGGTGGTCCGGCTGTTCGTTTGTCGACTAGGTCCATAAAAATATAAGCAATATCCTTAACATTGTTTTTTTTTTTTTAAATTTTTATTCTTTAATTGGACTTGGTTGTAAGTTTATTAAAAATAGTAATTTATAAGGTACATATTTTTGACTGGTTTTCCGATACTGGAAAAAAAAATATATTTATTTTAACGCATGTCATCAACCCACGAGATTACCACACTTACGACTTGGAATTAAATTAAACAGCAATCATCAAGGAAATATCAGAGCATCGAACACGGGAAGTTGACTAAGATTAATAAATATTTACAGGCGTAGTTAGCACCATCTGATAGCAAAAATTTAATTATTGTTTTTCTAATCCCAAATAAATAAATAATCGCTTACACATTCATACGGCTTTCATATGTCGCGGGTGACATGGACAACACCAATAACACGTCACAAACACCCATGACCCAAGAACAAATATTTATTTGTCACATAAGTAGCTGCCCCGGCCAGGAATCGAACCCGGGACCCCTCGTTTCGTAGGCAGGGTCACTACCAACTAGGCTACGGGGCGTCAAAATTTAGTAGTCCATCGTGTTGTTGCAATAAAACTAAAAAAGTAATGGGTGGCGGGTGTTCAGTAATATAATATTCATTCTTCCCATGTGCTGTACAATCAACACAGATTTACACAGGCCTGACTGAAAGCGTGAATTCATCGTTTGTAACAAAGCGACGAAATGATTTCCTGTGGTAATCTGAATTCGTATTTGGGTTAATGATTGATAGACAGACATATCAGATGTATGCAATCGTAGAAATTAGATCGGATTTGTATGTGATGGTACCTACCATTCAATTGGTATAAAGCGTTCATTATGAACGCCATATTAATTTCGGTTACTGGCTTTAATTTATATTAATTATGTTGAACGGAATAGATGCGGTTGGGCTCGAGTTCCTGAAGTTTGTTTTCTTCGATGACTGTGAGACCATGTTTCAGTTTGAACAATTCTGAATGTATTAGGTTTGAACTAAGATGTGTGATGTATGTTACCATTTTAATTTGTGATATTAGTATTTTTGTTGATAGAAATATAACATTCTCATAGCTTACATGTAAGTTCATTTTAGTTAATCTCCAAAGAAACTTTTAACATCACTTTAGTTAATGTCCAATTACAAAAAATCATTTTCTCGTTCCAATATCCCTTTTAGTATCTAATGTGAAGTTTTATTGTTTTAAGCTTTAACTGTTATATTTTGTTGAACGTTTATCGTTTGTATTGGTGAATAATTGTGATTTTGGCGTTTGGTTATTCTTGTCTAACGACATAGCCTTTAGTGACATTGACAGACGATGAGATAGTAAAGGTGGTCGTAATATTAGACGTTGAAAATATATATAATGCATCTTGTTTCAAAATCATTAATATACATTCAAATTATTTTATTTCTATACTAAAATAGTGTTTATATAAAATATTAATGAATAGTTCGTATCAGAGTAAATGGTGCAATGGAATACGGGATAAAGTAATAAAAGTCTGATGTATTTTTCAAATTTTTATTTTATTTTTATAAAGGTTTCATTGTATTTATCGTAGGTATAGTGTCATTTGAAATATATTGTAACGCTAAATTAGCTTTCCAATTAAGTAATGTGTAGTAGGCGATTACGTATAACAAAAATACACAATAGGTATGTAAAAGAAAATTACAATTTTCACACAGCAGAAAATTACAACAATCCTATAAATCTTATGAAAAAAACATTGTAACTGGTAAACGGCAAAAAAATTAATAAAAGATTGAAAATAACTAAGTATTGGGTTAATAATGGTGCATTAACTAAATATATTAAAAAATAATCTAAATTCAAACTTAAGTTAAAAGCTGCTAAACATAAAGAATATGTTGGCGCCTCGACGGCGCTCATATGAATCTATGGAAATATTTTAAGCATTTATTTGAACTATACGTTACTCGAAAACTACAACAGTTCTCGCCCGCGCTGACTCTGCACTTTGTGCGTAGAAGCCATACATTAGTTTGCGATGTAAGTGAGAGTACAGTCGCAGGCAAGACTCCAGCGTCCCAACGTGACGCGAACATTCTCTAAAATAATTTGCAGTCAGTAACAGTCAAACAAAATTGGACTAAACAACAAGGAATTTGTACTTTGGGAGATGTGATATTATAGAGAATCGACTAGGTCCTCATCAAATGAATTAAATACTTAATGAACATTGTATCCATAATATATCATATAAGCAATATAAAACGTAACATAATCGGAAACACTAGACATAATATATTTCTGCTAAATAACCGAAGTAATTCAGGTTGATCGCCAGACTTGTAATGGAACAATTTGAACTTTTGACATCTCTAATTAGTGACGAACGATTTATTCGTAAGCCGACGTAAGCGACTAGACCCGGCTTCGTGTCAGCTGATGTTACGAGCACTGTCCACTACAAAACTGACAATACGGAATTATCTAACAATACATTATAAATCGAATAGAATAAAAACTTCGCTAAATTTTGTACCAAAACGTATCTAGCGTGTCGTATAAAATGATATGATTGCGAACAGCGACACTTTGGTAAGGATCATAAACACAGGAATGCTGCCCTGCTGCCAGCCGTCGTCCGTTAAACAAAAACAACAAAATGTTCCCCGCGCTCGCACCCACTACACAATACATTCTGCTATTGCTCGGAGTCGGCCGCTAGTTCGGTAGATTTGCGATTCACTGATATAATATTAATCATAAATGTCACAACATCAAGCCGGTATAAAAACACTAAGCCTACTAAAACTACTACCTGCGAAAACTCTTTTAAAGAGTAAACTTACAAACTAATTTCGTAAAGTAACACGGGCCCCGCCGTTCGGGCGGCCGCAATATCAGGATTCGTATAAAATATAACATGTTTTTTACTTCTTAGTTTTATTACAATTTTCTGAAACAACCTTAAACACTAATCATGCTTTACCAACATTACAAAATAGACAATACAACGCTCACTATCGTTATAAATTAATAGCTTTCCAAATATTTTAAATCGTCACAAATCGGAACTTTACTCCCTTATAGTTAAACCAGTAATATTCTTACGCATCTAGAGCATTCTTTGTGCCAATTCCTTACGCATCCGCTGCGAAATTACAAAAATATACGTTGAGACGTATTAAAGATTATATAAAATAATATCAATTTTCAATGGTATAAGTTATTTTTAGCGTTAAATTTAAACTTTAAACGATTCTTATCCTTATTCCACGCGCTTAACCTTACCTTACCTTAAACAATTGGCGTTATTCCTGAGCTTTCTAATACCGCATCGTTTCCTTCACACTTCACTTCACCGATCCATATTCCAGAAAAATTGTAAGTAAACAAGAAGAGATCATGTTTCAAACACTTACACACGACCACACTCAATAATTATAATGGGTAGATCTAGGGTACCTACACGAGAAAAAATGGAAAAATTTGATAACACGACGAATACACTCAATCATTCAAACATACATCGCTTATATGAGAAATTATTTTATAAGATAAAACATGCTTTAAAAATTAATGCATCAAATATGCTGTTAGAAGCTACCTCCATTAATATGCGTGGGATGTTAAATTTTGGCCATACGCTAAAATCTTTTGTCCCAAAATCACAGACCAGATTGGATTTTACGATGAAATTTTATCGACGAGTCTACAATACAAAACATTACCGTTGAGACGAGATCATATGTATTAATAAGTTAGACTCAAGTCGGGCCTTATTTTGACTCATATTCGTAATGGAGATGACTTTAAAGCCTTTCAAAGAATGCCAATAGTAAAACAATCTTATCAAAGCATCTGATCAATCGCACGTACGATAAGTGAAAGACTAATCCTAATTAAAAATGACCATAGGCTCAGAACGTTTAATATCAAGAAGAAATCCTACTAATATCCATCTTACCAAATCGACAAATAGATTATCCAATCGGTAGATTGCTTCTCAAAATTCGACGAACGAGCGGCCTTACATAATACCTATTATCGCTGTGATACACGTACGAGTACAAAACTCGGTTTTCTTATAAAAATACTACATCTACAATTCCAGTAAAAAACGTATATTACTTGATGTTAAATTACGAATTACATATTAATAGAAAACGCTATCGCTAAGTTACTCGATATCGATACGAAAGTACAAAAGTTTAGAGTTATTACGAATTATGACACTCATACCCTGATGCACCCCGCGAATTACGTACTGAACGACAGACTAATTGCCACGCAATAACTTATTTATTACCAATTTGGATTATCACCGTCTTCCGTAGTCAGTTAATAGCATCTTAGACCGGCAATCTAATTCGTAATCACGCCAGGTTTTCCTTCGTATTCCATACAGAACGATCCATTCAAATCTTATCGAGACCAGCATTGTATCACTTTCCACATTCCCATGGCATTTGTTAGTTCAATGTAGCGGAGTGAAATGAATCGCAAGGAAAATATGACAGCACTACTGAGATCACGTCAGTTATTGCTTACACTAACAAATGCGACGGAACGTTAAGCCTTAACTACAAAAGTTAATACAAAAGATACTACTACTAGTGTAGAAAACATCCGAGTATCAAAATATAATTAACACGTTTTGATTTGCATCTTTCACTAACCAATAACAGCCGTATACTAGAATCAGCCAATGCGTTGGAATTTGAGCTTCACGCCGGGTATCAATCGGATCCTGAATGTCATATTGACAATAACCTACGGAGCAGAACTGTTCATAAACGGTATTAAGTCAGGCTTTTAAGTTTACGGTAATACAGTCTCGAGCCCAAGTTATGAGGCTAGTCGTTAGTTAATACAAACATTGTAATGTTGACAAAATTTATTTGCTGTTTCGAGTACAAAAATATAAATTCTATAAAAGAATATACAGTAAATCTTACTGGATGTTAAAAATGTATTGGGATTAGGTAAATTAAGCTGATCAGTTCGCCATCCCTGGACTTGAATGAAATATAGAAATATTTTTTACATTTATTTTACTCAAAACTAGTCTTAATTGCTTTCAATATTGCTATCGATCACGGTTTATATTATGAATATCACATATTCTTATGTAGGTATTGAGAAAAGTAGTATTTTAATAATAAATTTATTATAATTCTTAAATAGTTGAGTGAAGTATCAAAAAACGATTTAAATTTAAGAATGATTTTGCTCCTGTGTAAAGAGATATCGGGCATCAAATTAGTAAATATAAAAGATCATTAATAGATAGTCCTAGAATGTAATTATTCGATAAATTTCGCGGTAATCACCAGCTGGTATTCAATCGGAATTAGTGACATTGAAATTGATATCGATAAAGTCATCACAACAAACGAATTCTACGACTATTTTAAATTCATTGATAAGTGATTTGAAAATACAATTCTAACAACACGATTTTTAACTGATTCTTGTTGTTAGGTGATTCTTAACTGATTCATGTTGTTAATCGAAGTTTTAAAAGACAATACGTTTAGGATTCGATCAGACTAAAGAGAGGAATATTTTGAAGTTAAGTTGAGAAACCTACACGAGTTAAGCGAGCATAACTCCTATGACCAGAATGTACACGATTATAACAACTCCCGCAGTCGTCGCGGGCGTACCTACTAACGTGTAGTACCTTGATATTAACGTGACAATGACTTCACTTAAACTTAAGTGTGAGTGCAACCATACATCCCATTCACGCCAATTATTATTAAAGAAAGTACCTACATCCTAGATGAGACCTACTGTGGAAATAAGTTTCGAAAAACCATATCGACAAGCAAGACACGAGAGCTATAGTTTCGCGATTATTATGCCAATATCGACCTACCGAGTGCATCTATGTACTATTCTAGAAGAATTAAAAATACTATTCAAAATGAATACAAGAACCCAATATAGAAGATATAGCTTTCATATAAGTAACAATTTTTCGCTCCTAAATTTACCAACGTAAACAAAATTTATTTAAACTCAATATAACGGTTAGTTCTGTTAGGAGAAACAATTGCGCGTTATATTAGGATTTACAGCAACTATTTCGTAAAGTTTATCTAGATCACTGTTACTTTTAATATGTATTTGATTTATATTATAAAATTTGCAAAAGTAACAAATTGTTTCTTTGTACTTTTAAGCAATTCACTAAATTACACCACATTAAATTCAACATGAAGATATTTGAATGTCGGTGTCTAAATAAATTGTTATTAATTACAAAATTTAACAAATATGTGCAAATAAACTAAGAAGTTTGCAACGTTCGTGTAATTACATTTATATAAACTGAACAAATAACTAAGTGATTAAAATATGAATAATCAAACACATACTAGGACAATATAAAAACCGTGGAGGATTACAAGGAAACTATTGATAATATGCCTCCTGATAACATTTTATACAACCGTTTAGTGTTCCATATTTAAATTCTACTTTCGTTCCAAATACATCGCGGAGCCTAAATATCTGGAAAACTTAGACTTAATATAAGAGGGAAGCGGCTTCTCGACAAACCGTCCATTATATAAAATTAACACACACTACAAAACTCAACCAACTTAATAATTTATTAAACTCTTTAGTAAAAAGTCGCGCGGCGGTTCGTCAAGCAGCCGCTGCCCTTGTTAAGATTACGATAAAGAGATAGTTGTACTATGAGAAAGAAAGTACATGTAACTTATCAATTATTCACGATAATTAAGTTATAATTTTACGTTACATAATTGTAAAGGAATTTTAATTTAGGAGCCGTCACGCGTCACTATAATTTACTATGTGTAGAATATAGAGGTAATGGAAATATTTGTAATAGTGAAACGTTTTTAAAATATTAAATAAACATCCTTTTTGAATCAGAGGACATTGATATATTCGTCTAGAGGATATTAAATTTTAATATAGCGTTATATTACTTCGAATTTGTACCGGAAAGGGGGCCAGCGACCCGCCGCGGGCCGCTACACCCTGCCTATAATACATCTACGTTAGATGGCTCTGTATTGACTATTAAACAATATGACTCTATATTTTTGTTTCTTTCCTAATCGCTCCGACTGTAATGACATTTCTCTTATCATTTGTACATGGTCACCATCAGATGATCTGGTTAATTTTTTTTAATATTTTCCTAAATATACCAACAACAGCTCGTTTCAATTACTTTTCAAATACTTTATTGTATACATTTATTTAAATGTATATTAAACTTTTAAATATAATTCTATATTCGAACGAGCAAACTTCGATAAAATTAAAATTGATTAACATAAGAAACGTCATTACAGTTCGGGAGCCAGTTAAAATAATAGGGATCTTTGATATTGTTGAAATTATGTACTATCGATTTATGGCTAATCTAGAAATATGTATTAATATATCTCATTAAACATTTTGTCAAGCGTCTGCGTGTAATTTACTGCATATTTACAATCAATTACTATGATAGTTAATAATGGGGTCACCATTCTCAATCTTACGTTACATTATGTTTAAGCGGAGAATACTAAGAGATTTAGAGAGGGATTTATAT
>DWPA01005958.1:0-11354 GCA_018251375.1 Calpodes ethlius
TAATGTGTAAATACGCGAGAGACCTGGAAATTTGATCATCAGTCAAAAAATAATGCATCAATAATTATTTAAATAACGTATAAAAATAAACTATCAGTTGCTTCGGTAAAAAATCTCGAGGAAACTTTTTCACTTAGGTATTACATATGTCTGTGTGTATATTTGAAACTGCCCTTATGAATTCGAATATATATCGCAAATGATTTGTCGTTATATATCTAATTATACCTACAGTATATTGCCGCTCTTCGTGAATATCTGTTTGGCCTAATGCTTAGCTGGTAGGTAATGTGAATTGTGGTCAATAAACTTTAAATAAAACAATTCTTCATAATGTTCTCAATGGTGTGTGAAGTCTGCCAGTATACACTTGTCCAGCGAGGTGGACTTAGTCTATATAATTATAAAGAAGACACAACTTTAGACTGCGATGTATTTGTGTATTCTATAACATTTGGACACTATCAACATAATAGGTATTCAAGTTTGCTACGAAGTAAATTATATGTCCGAGTATGAAAAGTAAATTTCATTAAGGAACTGCGAGTAGCACAGCAGGTTCATTTCAGCCTGGCAAACTGTTGGTGACGCTGGTGTTGTGAATATACATGAGTAATGGTGACTGGTCCAGTCATGACTCGTTTTTATTTTCTAATATTTATTAGAAAAAAATATATTTCTATGTTAATAATTTTATTAACCCAACTTTGAGGGTTTCGGTTAAAGTAATAAAGTTCAAGAGAAGTAATATTACAAAAATATTATAATATCTAACAAGCAAAATAAAACAAAGAAATAAATTGTACTGGATTTAATTTACAATGCATTACAATATTGACGTTTTGCGATTTAATTCCAAGAAAGTAAAATAAGTAGGTACAGACGGCGAAATAGATGACGCATTCATGTGACAATAGAAATCTTATATTAATTTTATAAACTATTTTAGTGCAATCAAGTGATATGAAATATCTAATTGAAGGTATTGCATTGCTTCTTGAATATATTACAAATCAGATTTTAACATTTTCATAACATCAATAACATTATAAGTACGCAGGAAATTCTGCGAATTATTCATTGTGAATTTTAAAACTAATAAGATATGACAGAAGTTGCTTAAATTCTATGTGAATATTTAAAATTCAAGTACTTAGAATTTGTTTCTATGCAATACTGACCTTATGCAACAATTCCAATATAATTATATAGCTAATAATTTTGAGCTTTTCTTTACCTAAATGCATGATATGCTTTGTGCAAACCTCGAGTATATTTACAGTAACATGTAATTAACAAATTCAACAAAATATTTAAATGACATTAGTTTTATCTCTGCAATAAAGTAACGACATCTATTTATAATTTTAAAGACAATGTTTTTATATTACGTAGTATTTCCAAACCAAATATTAATTTTAACCTAAAAAGAAAACTTTGGTAGATTTTTTGACTAAACGAGTGATAGTGATTAAATATTTTTCTTTTTGCCAATATATTAACATTAATTTACAGTTTAACTTAGAAAGATCCACCCGCTGGATGCATTAACTTCTAATTAACTCTTTACCTCGCGACATTCAGACATCGAATGAGTTTGCGACCGCTTTAGAACCTAGGAACGTATGATCCAATTCATCATTACTCATAACATTATAAACGCATCGAACACGAGTGTTACACATTTACTAAAACGTTTTGTCATGTCTTATAGTATTTAATCGTATGCCTACATTTCTAAGGACACTAACCTATCGAAATTAACCTTCATACTAACTAGTCGAGAAATATCGTCTTTATTGCTCTCGGTGTATACTTTTAAACTAGAGAGTCATATCATCACTGTATCGCACTTGCACCCGCTCATCGATATCTAACTACATAGAACGCTTACATGAGAATTGTTAAAGAAACGAATTAAATCAGCACCGTGATCTTTTCTTTTTTCATTTATTTTCTATTCAATACTTATATTATCTTCAAAATCGAATGCTATTTTATATTCATTATTGACAGTTTCAATTCGTTTCTTTACGCCAGGGTTATTCCTAATTGAATTTTATTCGAAAGGATGTGCCCAGAGCGGCGGCGGCGGCGGCAGCGTGTAGGCCGGCGGCTATGTGGAGATAGCTAGCGACGTTCGGGAGGGGTGAGGGGGATGTGGTGGGTGAGGGGCAACCGTGTGAGGAGAAGATACTGGGGGTGTGCGCGGTCCAGGAGAGCATGTCACTTTTCCCATAAAAGATCTAATGTCATCGAAATATGCATCTTCTCGTTCCGTATCGGCAGAACTCGGCGAATCTCCTCCCTCTGCCTCGTGCTTCTTTAAGTGTCGATCGAGATTCGTCTGCTGCCCGAAACATCTGTCACACAATGGGCACCTGAACGGCCTTTCCTTGTTGTGGATGTTTCTCACGTGGCGCTGCAGATTGGACGAAATGGAGAAGGAACGCTCGCAGTACTTGCACTTGTAAGGCTGTTCTCCCGTGTGAGTTCGAAGATGTCTCGTTAAGTTCGCGCTACGTGGGAATACTTTCCCGCAAAATTTGCAAGCGTATCGATCACGGAGCTTCCCAGTGCCGGCATTCATTTCACGAAATTTCGCATACGCACTCGGTTGCTGGTCCGGCCCGTCAGAACCGAGAAGTGGGGATAAAAAATTGAAGGAACTTTGAACGTATGGCGAATGAGTGGAGAAGCGCCTAGAAAGAATTGAATCCATTTCATATGGAGGATACATAGCGTTTATGAGACTGTTATTGTGCTGGGGATGGACGGGCATCGGAAACGCTAAAGGTGAAGATACCAACGGTTGAGGAGAATCGTCTCGTTTAGGCTCTACTCCCTCTACGTCGACATCTGTGGTATCATTTTCTGGAGTTTTATTTTCTCGTTCAATTGGGCTCTCTGGTGGAGAAAAAGATTTAACCGATGAATTACGGAAAGAACGGTCGTCGTTGTCGCCTTCAGACTCTTTGTCGCTTTGTTTACGTCCTACTGATAAGTCTAATGGTTGATCACCCTGATCTTTCTTTGTGTCTTCCTCATTATCTGAAAATCTTTTTTCATCATTCCCAATATTTTTGCTTAAATCTTTAACCAAGGATGGAGACACTGACTTGCTACCAATGTTATCATTGTTATTAAGCTTAAGAGATAAATTAAAGGGCGAAGTATGCTTGACATCATTGTTACCGAAATTAAACGGAGCAATGGGTGCTTGTAATGGCATCACTGGTGAAGGTCTATGTTGAGAAGTTTCTTCAGACGATGGAGATTGTTTTATGTAGTGACTTTGAGACTTAGGTGTTACCCTATCAGAGTTTTCATCGTCTCTTTTAGCTTGATCAAATTCCATTTCTTTGCTTTTCTTCATTTCATCGAGAGATGTTGAACTGTCCATGCTCTTAACAGACATCCGTCCTTCCTGTTGTTTTTGAGCTAACAAATTTGAATTCATAGCAAGGTCATGTTCCATTGCGAGCCTGGCACCTTGAACGTTGAAGAGTAATGGGTTTAAAAACTCAGGTGGACATGCAGCTGCCGCGGCTGCTGAGAACAATGCTGGATAATGAGCAAAAGTGTTATATGGCAAAGGCAACGCTTGACCCCTATACATTGGGAATGGATTTGGATTATTCTGCGTATTCATCCCGACGTTTGGTAATGGAGGAATCTGAGGTAATCCAGGTGGCAGATGTCCTCTCAAACGAACATTCGCAGCCGTAGCAGTATCGCAAAATCTCTTGTGTTTAGTCAGAGAGGCGTATGTTTGGAAGGGTTGTCCACATTTTCCACACTCCACCAACGTTTTGCAAGCGACGTGCATTCGCTTGTGTCGACACAGGTTTGAAAACTGTGTGTATGACTGGAAAAGAAAAGAACTCTTGTTATAAACAATTCGGTTAGCATACTATCTGCTATCCTTTAATATCAGTAATCTCATTAAGGAAATGAATGATATCTCCACCGTAATATTTTAAAATATTTACGACAGACTATAATAGAACTATTTTACCATAGTCAATGATCCAGATCTACTTGAAAATCGTCGCAAGAACATTTGAATACCATACAAATCATTTTAAAATTATATTACTGTTTGCATGGTACATACATTATAACATTTCCTGAAAACCCTGCAAACTCGACAATGATGGTAGATTGGTAACTTTACCAACTAAAACCCTTATTTTATAATCAACTATTTTTTTCGTATATTTTTGGTTTTTGGTATCTGAACATCAGTGGACTGTTTAAACCAAATTCTTAAATGCTTACCTTCAAGCAAACTTTGCACTGGAAGGGTTTGACGCTGGAATGTATGTGTGTGTGTTGCTTCAGCCCGGAGGAAGAGGTGAAGGTCTTGCCACACTCGGGGCAGGCGTGGCTGCGCGCGCCGGCGTGTTGCGCGCGGATGTGACGCTGCAGGTTGGAAGGATCGCTAAATGCCTGAAATACCGTCAGGTTTCGGGACGCGTGAAGTTACAAGCTCTAAACGCTTAAGAGCTAAGTTATTTAGGTATGATTTAATCAAAGAGATGCAGCTATTTTTATACGCTCAGGGAGTAACTATTTATTGGAAGATTGACTGATGAATATTTTGCAGATATTTATAATTACTTCACCTAATTAGGGACCATATTACGCAAATAAGGACATCACAAATTAACTAAAATTTTTAAATGACTGCCTGCCTTATATTCTTTTGAGCACATAACCAAAACTATCGAACTTACTCCTAACTTCCCGCTATTGGCCCGCTAAGAGACAGATGGGTCCCTAACCGATATAGTCCAGGAAAAGTTTTGTGCATACCTTAGGACAGTTCTCGCAGGGATATTTCCTGATATCAGTATGTGCGAGGGCTCGATGACGTAATAGAAGAGTTCTGGAGCTGTATGCTCTGTTACACAGTTCACAGTGGAAAGCTGATGCAGGTTGAGCGTGCGCCTGGATCAAGTGGCGGTCAAGCCTGAAATGGAAGAGATGATCTAACATTAACAAAATATATATTATAAAGAAGTACATCACACTTCCTTACTAGGGCATCATGAATGGAATTTGGATCCCGAACACTGTGTCAAATAAATTAAATAAGCTACAAAATCAGCTATAAAAATCTTGGTAAAAATGGTAAAAATCTAAGGTATTTTAAAAATCACACCCTTTTAAAAATCCAGTAGTTCCATTGAAGTGGCCAATCTAAAGTTATGTAAATGAGAATATATTGTATTAAACACTATACATACTTCTTAACGTATTATTATGTTAAGAAGTAAGTACAGTGGCATATTCTTTATCTTTTAATCTTACATAATCCAGACATATTTAAACTTATAAACGAAATGCTTAATTTACTTTGGTCATTACCAAGTATTTATCATTATAAATACTAATAAAATGTCAGTATATAAAGAATCAATCATAGACGTGAAGTTTCCGAACTCGTTATGACTTTGTCAATAAATAAAATATAAGATTTGGTGTTAAATAATTACGAAACAATTTATTCTTCGGCGATAATTTATCACAAATCAATGTAACAAAAATTAAATCGCTACTATTTCGTACCAGTTAGCAACAGAAAAATAATTATATCAGATCAACGACTTAATTCAGTTTTTTACTTACGAGCTACAACGAACTTTGATGGACATAATTAAGTTATTAGACGTAAGTTAGCAACGTTATCGAGCGATAACAAAAATATCTCAAAGTGTTAAATAATTGCTCGATTGAGAACATGATGAGAAAGTGATTAAACGAATAGAACCATAATACAACACTAATGGTATTGCTTATCTTAATCAATAATAGTAATCATAGTATGTTACGAATAGAAAGTTGTAGATCTTCGAGTCCGTCGTATAGGGGATTCCGACTTTGATGTAAAACGTATATCATTTGCAAAAATAATCTCGGTAACTCTCCTTGACTATAACTGGTCCACCGCACGCAACCCCTGCCTCGGGCGAGTCTATTCCACCTGTCTCGTCTTACATAACACGAATATCATTTCTATGTACATTACATCGATAGTTTTAACGGTAAACATAAGTAACAAGCAATGTAGACGCAGCCGTGGAACATTTCACGTACGAAAGTTTCTCGTTCGTCAATGTGATAAGGTGAACAGTTTTCACTCTCGGATAGCCGGCCTGCTGCCGTATCTTTTAATTAATCTTAGGAATAAAATCTACTGTCAGTAATGGTTCCGTCGCTTACATGCTGTTCACTCGTCTATTACGTAGTACTAGTCCTGTAGTCGATAATCAAAACAGCGTTTATAGGGATTGCTGCATAGTTACTCTGTATATGTTGGTTGTTCTACATTATGACTGATGATGCATGAGCTCAATTTTTTTCATTACTTTTATCATTGATAACTACAAAGCTCATTTAATGTACTGATAATATAATATATTGATGGGACAAGCTGATGCAAGATTACAGTGATTTTTTTTAATTGTATAGTTTAAGTAAGACTAGAATATAGAATACGCTTTCAAATTGTACTGTATCTTTGGTAATGGTCTACTAAGGAACTCCGTGAAACGTAAGTTAAAACCGCCAAATAAACAAATAATTGTAAAAATATCACTGGTAACATAGGACCTCATAGCAAATCTTTGAAGTTATGATGTGTTGTAGTAAGTTCTAGCTAATATTTTTTGCACCTTAATTATAGCGTTATTTTTAATCTCGGCTTATAGTTGAAGTGTACAACATTTTATTCGTAACGTCAACGCAGATGCATTAGGAGCGTATGACAGGTTTCGCAAAGCGAATCAAATGTGGTTAACTGAGGAAATATTTATCTGTATGTTAAATAGTATTAATAATAAAATAGTAGGTATATTTGCTTTAAGTTTCACGTGCCATTAATAGTAGGTATTTCTACTCTGTGCATGAAATTGATCGAATGCAAGGTTTCACCTGGAGCCCTCGGGGCGTGATCGCAACATCTGTATCAGTGGCTGATATCTTCACCAATGAATATTTTTTTATTACAACAGTGGTTCTCAAACTTGGCTCCTTAGATTATTATGAGACACCGATGACCTAAAATATTTTTAGTTTTTTTTTATTTTAAATAGGTGCCGATTTCTTCAACCAAAACGTGTATTTAAAAATAGTATTTACATCCAAAACAATTGTAAATGTTTTATATTTATTACAAAAATTGTATTAATTTGTGAAATATTGACATTTCTGCGATAAAAACAAGCCCCTTTTACGACACTTAATTATTTAAATTTCTAGTTTTATATAACCTAAATAATTTTGATGCGATTTACTACCACTTCAAGTGTTTTATGCATAAAAGTTTACAATTTATGCTAGATAATTATTATCTAATTTTAGTTAAAAAATTGTTCTTTTTGACTTTACCTTAAATTTTTATTCGTCATATCAATGTCCTATCTCGAGAAGTAACTTCATAAGTTGAGAACCGTTGCCGTCACGTCACTACTTCTATGTAAACGTTCAAACAGATACCGATTGTGTACTCCTTAATAGCGTATTGCGTAAACAGATAGGCCTGGCTGAAAGTAGGCCGTTTATTTGTATTATACACGACGCTTTTGGCAACCATTTTTATTATGCGATAAAATAAAATAGTTGTTCGTTACTTGTTTAAATTGCTTAAATTATTGCAGCTAAATAGATTGATAGATTACAAACTTCTCTATTTTCCTATAAAAGTTTCATCAAAATTAGTTAACGCAATCTAAAGACTTCACGTTGTGAGAAGGAACCCGAGTTCAGCAATGATGGCTTGTAATGAAGAACGCTACTAGTAAAAATATCCCCGAAGAGCACGTAAAGCAATCGACCCAGGTTGTTATCATTAGACAGCAGTTATTAAGTGGAAAACTTGGAAATTACTTGGATTAGCAACTATCCCTTCCACCAATCCTCCTTGGAGTAGACCAGTAGGGTATGGAGCCAGGAAGCCTTCTTAGGACAATTGTGAGGAAACTCTCGTGTCTGGTAGAAACTTATTAGTAGGCTGAAACCAGACGCTGTAATGTTGTAATGTAAATTGCACGCAGAGAACAGGCACATTGGAACAGACAATTATAAGATCTTGATCGTACAATTGATCTACATGTTCATGGATTGATAACATCCGATGAACAACTTTCATTCGGTTCGATCCATTACTCCCACATACGCCACTACTAGTGCAGCTGCCTTAGTGTAGGGTGACCATACTTACTAATAAACTCCGGATAATAAAATCATAGTAAAATAACAAATTGGGAAGGGTGTTTGTAGCCAATTACCATTGCGTGAATGATTGGTTCAATGGTCAGCTATTTAAATAATAAGAAAAATTAAATACGTGGACATTTTCTCTAAGGAAAGGTCATGATTTTATCCACGTTGTATTAATGTTGTTATTTTAGCTTCTAACTTATCCAGAAATTATAGGAAACTGCCGTAAAACAAACGGCAAGAAATAAAGTATAAAGACTGGTGTATACCCGGTCTTCCTGCAACGCTGGTTAGTTGTATTTATTTTTTATTGATATTGATTTTATTAATATGACTTGTAAGCAAATTATGTCTTGAATAATTACATCAATTAGTATTAAAAATAAAAAAAAATGTGTTCATTAAAATTATCATATTATCGCAATTCTAAGCCGATTTTCATGTAACATTATGTCAGGTTTTTATAATATTAAAACGCAGTTGCATAAACTTTGATGAGCTGCGGTACCATCAACTGTGGCAACAAGCAACCAGCGTTTAATAAATAAGTGAATTTGTCAATTCGAATAGTTCTTTGTGAGTTATATCTTTATTCGCCAAATAGCACTTTAACGCTCCAGTAAACTCAACGTAACCAATGAACGCGTTATATTTTCATTTTTATTTCACAATTCAATTCATTTTATTTATGATTTCAAAATAAATGTCTTAATTTATAACTATAATGTTTTGGTTATTACATATGAATGGCTAGTATAAAATACGTATTTTATTGAAATTGACATTTTATATCATATTTTATAGGTAGGTAAAGACTGCTGTCTAACGATATCAACTGGTATATGTGCCCTGCAGAGCACAGGAAAGTTCAAGGTAAATTGTACCGCAAAAAGTCCACTAGTTAAGTTTAAGTAGAATAAATAATAGTAGGTACCTACAGTAATTCTTTACTGGTTTCAACTTGAATACAATAGCAAAAAGTTAAAGAATACATCCGGAAAAGTTTAACAAATGAAAAACATGTTACCATTTTTCGCGGAAAAAAATAGTTCATAATAAAAATGTGACAATCTATTAATATTGATTGCACTAAATCCGACCACAGAATGGTAGGCTATAATTTCACGTCGCAACCGCTTGATGGATCAGATAGTTCAAAGGTGTGACGGTGACGGTCACTCCAATTGTGACCGAATCGAAAGTAAGAGTGGACGCGATTCGATCGTTCGAATCGTGACATTTTATTTTTTGCTGTGACATGATCAATATAATTTAGACGATTATTTTCAAAGTTATTGCAATAAAAGTTGATATTCTTTTTTTTTACTTTTTAAGTCTTATATTACATGTATTGTGGCCAGAATTAGAATTAATGAGAGTATGTAATGTGTGTTTAAAATGATTACTGAATAATGACTAATGACTGTTGTCTTCTTCATGTCGAAATAAGTATGTATTACGTCAAGAAGATAAAATATATTTTTTTTATACTTTTTCACGATATTTTATACATTGACACATATTTTTGATATTTTATACTTATTGAGTCTGTCAGTTTTGGTTTTAATAATAAAAATATAAAATGTTATAAATGTTGGTTGCCAACAAAGTCCAACAAATAGAATAATCCTGGTATTAACTAAGTATAATATTAATATACGCTAATTTTGAACGTCAATAACTGTCTGGAATATATGAAGGATCTTTCCAAAAGGTCGATAAAAGCAAGAAATCATGTTCATAAGTATGTTTATTAAGAAAATATATGAATTAAACTTATTTCCTTAACTCTATTGCTTTCTATAATAACGATAACTAACTCTTAAACATGCGTCATCGTAGTCTACACACTGAACTCCTTTCAAAGTGTACCGAAGCATTTTTATCTTGAAAAGTGTCTGCACCGCGAGGCCGAGATTACTGCGAACGATCCACTTAATAACCACCTCTGAAAGCTTAGTTCATTGTATCGGAGAAGAACTTGAGATTCAGTGACAAGATTTCTTTTCTTTATTTTTAACCGCTCTGTCGCCTTAAACATAGTTTTGTGATCACTCAACGTGATGCAAACTATAACGAAAACCCAGGAAGATTGGTTAAATATTTAAGTATTAAGCAAGTTGTGGGATGACTAGATAAGAACTTCACAGTTTTGACGATGTGTTCAGTTGGTGGCAATAATAAGGAAGACGTAAGATAACCAGGAAGAAAAGAAAAAGAGAAGAAACCTGGAAGTAAAATATTGGCTATCGTACCTATACATAAATGTATCATACATGAGATGCCTCTGTTTCTTGTTAATTATTAAATATAGTCCAAAATCCGTGGGGTGACAGACTTCACTTACTAAAAAAAATCATCAGAGCATAAAAAATATGTTTGATGGAGCTGTATTACAAAAGCATGTAGAGATTAATACTCACGGTGACATTTTGAATGTGTCTGGGGACTGTTCAATTCCTACAGTGTCTCTGCTTGCAAAAAGTATAGAAGACTAAGATTGAAAGTAAACGTTATTTTTAAAAAGCGCTTGGCAGAATATACTCTCAACTGAAACGGTCTGGCAATATAAATGATTGATTTTTAACAATATTCTACTCGAGCTAACAGTACAATATTAATATTATCTTCGACAACACAATATTTCGCTACTCAGAAAATTATTAAGGTCTGGCAATAGTAGGATTTTGCTGTATTAAAAAGATAATCAAATTCTATGATGATATTTACTTTTTTCTTTTACACTACACACTTTTTTTTCTTTTCACTTATTATGTTATGACTATCTTTCCTATATTAACTAGTATTGCCTTTAAAATCAGTCAACGTCAGACAATACCAGGCCTTACCTAAGGGTTGCCACTTAGCCTGTCTTATTAATATTTATAAAACATTTAAAGACATGTCCGCGTTTTGTTTTGTGGAATGAGCTAATACATTTTTAGTATGAAAACTTAATTTTAGGTTAAGTTGCAGTTAATTAGATTAAGTAAAGCTGGAGTTGCAAAGTAGTGGACATAATTAAGATTAGTTAGGTAATTAGATTTTCACATCTTCCATATAATGTAAATAATTGAATCACAATCCCAATGAGATATATAAGAGCAAGTATACCATAAATTCTATTA
>DWPA01005959.1:0-11352 GCA_018251375.1 Calpodes ethlius
TTTTATTAACATACTTTTGCGTGTAATTTTTCCTCAATCGCCATTAAGGAGAGCTTTATGCTTTGAGGAGAAGAAATGGCATAAAATTTCTCAGTACAACTTTTAATCTAATACTGTTATAGTTAAAGTGTGAAAAAATCCGGTATTTGTAATTTAATTAATTATATTAGTGTTAATAATTTTATGTCATGATTAAACATATGTCGCCACTGTAGATGACGATACGTGTCTTCATGAACACATATACCTAATTAAAATTGGACTGACTTTTTGTAGCATTGAAATAACCGCTTCTTACTACATGCATATTAATATAGATACGGTACACACACCAAAATGTCACTTTTACAATTTTTATTTGTCTGTCTGTTTGTTCTGGCTAATCTTTGAAATCACTAGACCGATTTTAACGGGACTTTTATTGGGCAAGTAGCTGATGTAATAAGAAGTAACTTAGGCCATTAAAACAAACTTAAGTAAAACACTTTTCGTTAAATTCCACGCGGATGAAGTCGCAGTGCAGTTATTAGCTTAGCTTAGCTTATATGATCTTTAGGTAAATTTTTCCTTAACATAACAAAATGCCACCGGTCGACCTTTTAACTGGTATAGTCGACGTTCATTAACTGTGATATTGTGTAATGAACTATTGCAGAGAAAGATGAATGTTTCAATGGTGAAGTTAAAAATAACTGGAATATTCTGATAAAACATAAACCAATTAAAGATTTATACTTTAGTCAATTAATGTTTATGTCTTTGGTAATGTATCTTACATGTAACTATTATATTTTATCATCACACGTATCTTTGTCATTTTCTCTTTACCTATCTTATAGGACAAACGCTTAGCCAAACGGTTATCTAAAATAATTAATTTTGCTTAAGATAATACATTGAATACGAAATTACAAAATGTAGTATGTATTAGATTACAAATAAAAGTAGTGACTTAAATATATTAGTTATAAAGTAAGTTTAATATCAGAGAGAAGGGTGTTAAAGAAACCAAGTCTGTGTGCGTTTCACGTGTTTTGTTAAGAACGATGAGATTCATGCCAATTACATCGAAGATACAAAATTTAATAAGGTATTATTAACACGTAATTTGACAGGCTATAAAGTTGACGAATGACATCCATATTCATATTATAAATACGGAAGTGTGTTTGTTTGTTCCTCATTCTTTCACGGTACAATGGAGTATTCCTATGGTGTGATTTTTGGTTTGGAGATATTTGGGAGGACGACGAATACTATAGGCTACATTTTACCACGAATAAATATCTCAATTCTGTGGAAAGATCCATTAAAATGTATATTTTAGCCAAATTTAAGCATGTGTCTTACAACAAAGCGTTGCCTAGCAACCAGTGATAGAAAGGAATCGAGAACTTTTTTATTGCTGTTCTTTTCTCACACTCGTGCGAAGCCGCGGGCAATATCTAGTAACCAATAAAGTCATAGAACCCGGTAAAGTCGAATTTACAGCGCGTTTCTGTATCCGGAATAGCTCACCCGCGCTTCACTGCGTACACCACATCTCGCGTGAGCAATTCGTTAATTTATAGCGTCATAGCAATATCCGTCAAACGTTGCCGACTTGACCATTATATACTATTAAAATTAATTTGGCGTAACAATGTGAATTTCACGCCAACATTTAATTGCGGATACATACACGAATGTAGGATATAGTTTGCATAAAATTGTATTTTATAAGTGTATCATGTTACAAAGTTATATAAATGAATAAATCAGAAGCGAAGCCACAGTGAGTTTTATGAGTCGGAAAGGGTATGACTGTATATAAAAAAATAGTCGTCCTAAACTTTTTCTAACCTACGGTCGAACACATTAAAGATCGATCAACAGCCGCTCCGCGGTCCGGACACACATGTGGGCTGCCATAAAATGAACGTTGTGCAATGCTAATGTAAATTAAACGTCAGACTAATTTAGTTTTTAATTTTATCGTCCGCTCAGCTTAGAGGCTGGCCGAAGAATGACCGTTGCCAATTTGGAAGTCAATAGCTGCATTAGTATTACGCATAGTGCTGCCATCTTTAACCGATACATCTAAGTTAGTTCGGGGTAACGTTACATTTTACAATCTCCATAGATAGAAAATGGTTAAACAAAGCTATTGTAATGTATACTAATTTTTGTTGTCATAAATAAAGAAAAAAAGAATTAAGTGCTCATAGTTCAGATGTTAATAAAGTAAAGAAGATGGTTACATAGTATTTAAAAAGAAAAGAGAACTAAACCACAGTTAATAATAATTTGAACTACAAATTATTAATAATAATTGTTTAGTTTCGTTTTTCATAGTTGTGGAATAAAACTTTCTATTTAATACAACATACAGTTTCTTATTTCTGATTATAGTTTCTCAGTACGTGGATATTTTATCGAGTTGAAATATCTACTTGAACTGAGAAACACTTAACTAAAGATTCCTCTATAAAGCATTCCTCTACGGTCGGGAGATAAATGTAGCGTTGGTACTTTTTCGTAAATTAGTTTAATAGATTGACTCTGATGGAACATCCATAATATCGTCGTTGCGCTCGAATTGGTGACGGGGTAATTTGAACAAATGATTTTCCATTAGGAGATCAACGGCTGGAACCTTTTAGATAGACGTACGAACATGAATTTAAATTAGAATCGCCATGTCAGACATGCAAATTATTCGTGAACAGGTGATGTTTATGTCTACACTTATTTTAAATTTTATGTCGGTAAAAAATCGATAATTTTATGAGGATATAAATTGGTGCGCTATACGGAAATTATAAACATGAAAATGTTATTTAAGAACTATACATTGCCCGCGGCGTCACCCACGTGTGAGAAAAGAACAGCAATAAAAAAGCTGTCGATACCTTTCTATCACTGGTTGCTAGGCAACGCTTTGTTGTTAGACACTTCCTCTAATTTGGCTAAAATATACATCTATAATGGGTTTTTCCACAGAACTGATATGTTTATTCGTAGTAAAAAGTAGCCTATAGTACTCTTCGTCCTCTCTAATATCTCTAATCATACCATAGTGATTCATACCATGCCATAGTGGTATTAATTCGATTATGCAATGGTAATTTTCGTTAACTCTAACAGTAGTGGATTATACGGGAAACATATTATGAGTAATTACACCGTAAATAAATGGTGCTCTCATGTAACTTTTGAAATTCTTTCTCGCTCTAGCCTATATCTTCACCTCGCTCAGCTCCAGGCTACGAATGATTTCCTTGTTTTTCACGAAGAATGGAACCTTTTTTAGGAGATAATAATATTCCCCGTTGTCAAAATGTCTCAGCTTGACATCGCTCGAAGCAAGGAGCAGAATTTATTTTCGAAATATGTCTTTATTTTATGAAACGAAGGAGGTTATTGCTTTCGCGACACCGATGTAGACGACAGAAATAATTAGTGAAAAGCCTTTTTACATGGAAAATTGTAAAATAAATATTACTCTGCGCGTTTTCTTTTATTTAAATTCTGACAACATTTGGGATATACATTGTCGCTTTTTTCGAAGTTATCCTTTGTGGTCGTGGTCCGACGTTGTTTTGTTTTGATATTTTTTTTATTTTCCAGCTAGCAAATCTACTATATCTTGTTTGTTTTATGTTGAAAATTCTTTTATTTATAAACAAAGCGTCCAAGTGAATAGTTTATCATTTTTTTGCATGGAATCGCGGGTACTAGGTGTGTGAGGGCGTACGTCAAAAGTTTTACGAACGACAGCTCGCGGGAGAATCACTTAGTCAGTTATTATAACTTACAGAGTTAAAAAGCGTCTGAGGTGTTAAATTAATTATATGTCCTACAACGTCCTAGAAATAATTTTTTTTGGTGATTAGGTCAATAATCACCTCATGCGAGGAAGTTACCGTTAAAAAATTGTATAAATATGTTCATGTATATTTTTTTGTATATCTACAAACGTGTTTGTATATATATGTATATAAGTCACCTAATGGAAGGTTACGGCCACGCCAGGGTGAATAGAAAACCGGTTAGTCTAGACCCCTAGCGCCGATGTTAACGATTGCATAGCTTCAGAACTTGGCCGATTGAGACCATTCACTAATTTTTTTTTATTTCGTGAAGATATTTTCAGTCGTCTTATAATCAGGTAGACGCATTACGCGAATCTCAAGCAATTTCATTATATTTATACTGACATGACCTTTGTCATCATAATAGTTGAACAACCTATTTAGTGTCACCTCAATATCAAGTAATGGAAAATGTTTTATCCATTTAATAAAATTACAAAACAATATAATTAACGTTACATTACTAACAAATAAATTAAAATATTTTAGAGAACGGCTTGTGCTAGCTTACTAAGATTTAACTTGGATGTACAATTGAATATTAAACTAATATTAAACGAAGTATCTGTTTGTTTACGTAACAAGTCTTGGGCACAAGTTTGAATTTAATTACACATTTACGGTCGAAATATTGCGCGGAGAATAATAAACGTAGCACTTTAAACCATCTGTGACTCTACTTAGCCATACATTACTGTCTTCTAGACCTTTCTACAATAATTGTATTAAACGTTACGATATACAATTTCTTGCCCTAATTCAGTGTATAAATTGTAATATTATCTACGCGCCAATAGATGGCGTTGAATGAATTCCTGAATCACGCTTACGAATGTATCGCGGAGTTTGTATAAATATAATGTGAAGTGCTTTTATAATATAATCTTGAGTCTATGTAGTTCACTGATTTATTGAGGTACTTAATTGATCTATGGACACACACTTTTAAGCATTTGTAAACAGGTGTGGTTATATTATGTTATGATAAACACCTTAGTTTTGAGGTAAGCCCAGTACCTCTTGAATGGCGGTCCGGTATGATAACTCTCGCACCACGTGGGTCACCTGATAATGTTAATAATTTTTCATGCTCATATACTGAGGTTATAAAACAATCTTACGGTAAATAACAAGTCTTCGTTCTATCTTCTATCTTCAAACGTTATTAAGTATTGGTTAATATATACTTGTTTAAATGTATTATTCAAATAAATGAACCGATCCAATTTCACTTCGATGGTAAAATTAAATAGGTGAAAATTAAAACTTGAATTTCTCCAACACACTATATTACGTATGTATAACTTATAATACCGAAAAAGTAGATAATAGCTTAAGACGCATAGAAAATATCAAAAATATTCAGCATTATTTAAAGGGCTATACCTACCTAATTTTTAAATATACGTTTTTACATTGTATTTATTATTCAAAAATACTAAATCTACTATTCTTTTGAAAGTAATTTATTGTTATTATAAATTTCTATCCTCGTACTAACCGACTCGAGAACACCTGGGTTCTAGTATTGGGCAATTATTTCCAGCTGTCGCCTTAAAAGATAAACTCGGCGCCGTATTTAATATAGCGCCATCTATCGGATTATAAGATAAATACTATTGAGTGTAATGAACTGTCGCTGGGTGTAGTAATTAGCAACAGACGAATAGCTGCGGGGGACAATCTTAATAATAGGCCGTGATTTGAATCTGGAACGTCTTGAATGGTGTTTAATGACACGCAGTACCGAGTTGTAGATCGGGGAAGCGTTAATGTGTTATGTGCAAATAAACATAGACTATAGTAATCGTGGACCATGCGATTGTATTTATATCATTGTGTTTAAATTTGTAATGAAGTATGATTTCATTCATTGTTTTTCCCGCGGTATCCAATAGGTGTCCATTATTCATGACATATTATTTATTATTCATAACTTTTGGGTTGCTTATATTCAGTACGGCTTCTAAATGCTTATGAAAAATATGATGGATGAATTGATCAATTTTACTATTCAGTATTAGTTATAAAATAAACTGTTCAATATTTAAAATATCACATACGAGATGTTCCCTGCGGCTCCGCCCGTGTTTGTAAAAAGCAGCAATAAAAAATTGACCATTTCTTTCTATGAATAGTTGCCAGGCAACGCATTGTTGTTAAACACTTCCTTTAATTTAGCTGAATTATACATCGTAATGGATCTTTCTACGGGAATGAGATGTTCTTTTGCGGTAAAAAGTAACCTATAGTACTCGTCGTCTTTCCAACTATCTCCAAACCAAAAATGACATCATAGCGATGCTCCATTGTACCTAGAAAAAGGACAAACACACATTTCACATTTTAGAATTTTTAATATTAGTATAGAATAGTTTTCAGCACTCTTGTTTGTGATAATATGAAAACTGAGTATAAAACTCTTATTCACTGCTCTGGTGTTCTGTATTCGGCCAACCAGTCACTTCCCGTACATTGCTTGCTGAAACGGTAAAATACTTAATCCTATTAGCTGAGCTCAGTTTATACACTGTTTGGTTCACATTTTGCATTTTAAACGTCCAACTACAAAGTGAACGCGGCTTTAGACGAAATAGCGTGGGATTTAAAAGGCTTTCTAGTTTTATTTATAGTTTATTGTTGTTCCTAAACACGACTTTCATTGACTGCGATCAATTAAACTATAATGAGAACTAAATACCTGCAAGTTTACCTTCGTATTCAGAAACAATACTGTGAGGTCTCACAGTGAAATATAAAGAAACTAGTATTTATACTTACTTTTAGAATGTATATAATGAATATGAAAGGAAAATTATCGCAGTTAGGTAGACTCAACAAATAAACAAATGATAGTGTATTAAATGAATAATACGGAACTCAACACTGAGCGTGGCGTGACGCGAACTTGGCCGGTTTCAGAACTCCATTTCACTCCGCCCAATCGTCCTTTGGAAAGGTCGACGTGGGTCGCAGGAAGGAAATGAGAGGCGGTCGAGAGAGATTGATGGCACGGGATAAAATTAACTCCTTCATTGGATCTCTGTGGTCCGTGGATGGCGCTCCTGGTCATTTATCTTACATCCAGTAAAGTCTCGTTCAAACTGATGTTCTCGTGGGTCGAAAGTCACGAGCGACTTTCGACTTTTATTAGGAGGTGCAGATTATGTGTCGCGGTCAGAGGCCGGAATTTCAAACGTTTTGTAACCAAAAAAATATTTGATTAAAAATAATTTCATGAACCTAGAGAGACATAGCCATATGTTATACATTTTTAGAATCCCCATTAAATGAACTATTACTTATAAAACAAGGTCACTTTTCGATAGAACATTTTTTTTTCACAGTGCGGTCCGATGTAAACGAAAAGTTATTATGAAGGAAAATAAAGATTAGTAAAACGTAAGAATTTTCCGACTCGCGACATACACAGCAATACAAAGTTATGTTTTATGTACAGACTACTTATATATACAGGATGTACATTTATCGAATTTTAGTAACATTAACATTAAAAAATGTTAAATGTTGTGTTTTCTCACGAAATATAAAATAAGTTACTTAAAAATAATAATGAACGCTAACTCATTCATACCCTCTCAGTAGGATTCCGTGTCGCGGGTGGCATGGACGACACAAATAACACGTCACTAACACCCATGACCCGAGAACAAATATTTATCTATCAGATACAATCTGGTCAATCTGGCCGGGAATCGAACCCAGGACCCCTGGCTTCGCAGGCAAGGTCACTACCAACTAAGCTACGGGGCCGTTGTACATTTGTCGTACTTACTGAATATTAACTTTCAGTATATAGTTAATAGGGAAATAAATGTTCTAAATTAAATACTTAAGTTAAAATATTGTCTTCCTATTACTTCTAATATTCACGCAGGAAACACTGCGAAAGATAGAATGATTATTAGGCTTATCGAATATTACGAAATTAATTTTAAACTTGTATAAATAAATATTTTTCTTATGCATGTTCAATTTACGCAATAAATAATTACGCGCGCTACAGACCTCATTTACGTGTCACCGGCAGTACACTAAACGGTAGGCTGCTGTCGTGTGTCCTTGAGCAAGGGACTGAGCTCTGATATAGTCGTAAAAGTAGTATTTCGTGCTTGTAATTCAAGTTAAACAAATAACACATTAAATCGCTCAAATCTTACACTAAAGTACAGCCAAACTATGAAAAAATACCTGTTTAATTTAGTCGTCTCTAGGAATTCTTTTAAATTAGATAAATTAAGTCTGTAAATCCTCTTATAATATTTTTGCCTGAACATTTTTTGTAATTTAATAAGTGCTAATAAAGCTGTCACCAGCCTACTTTGTGAAGAGATTCTTTTTTTTCAACGGCCGCTATCGAGTACCTACCTGCCAGTTCTGTTAGTCGTCTAACTTTTTAATTAACTCCGCCATATTGAAAACGGACGCGGGAAAATCTTGTAGAAATATGAAAAATATTTTTTTACGTTTTTTAGAACAATCAGTATTGTTTAGTGACGTTTTAATAACCGGTCAAGTGTGAATTATGTCTCGTTCAGTATGGTTCAGATGCCATAAACGTGCACATTACATTATTATGTGTGTGTTTAATGGTTTTTCTAAGAAAATTTGCTAAGTGGGGCTTTTCTCGTAGGTTTTCCTGTAAATAATGAAATTTATTTTTTAACTTCAACAAGTACAATTAAACTGTTCGATACAATAATACGAAGATGAAATTTAACCAAAATAGGTTCATTACATTCATAGTTTATAATATCGCCCTACAAGTTACTGCTATTATTATAATCAATACTAGACTGATAATAGTGTTATAGTTTAGTTAATAAGTTAACTGTTTCACGTCTCCTATTTTACACAGAGTATTAAGCAACAGATTAAAAAGGGAAATCATTAATGCAAGATTACTGTGCTAATTCCGTCCCACTTTCAAAGTTAGTGCAATTGACGCCGGAGGGCGTTTGGAATAGCTTGCTCATCCATTTAGCCGTGCCTTTACTAACACTGTTATTGAGTTTGGTTTACCTTACTTTAGGATTGTATAATGAAGAATATTCGCCAACTAAACGAAGTGCCTTATAATATCATCGCGAACTATTTGAATGTTGATTTAATATAAGCAGTGAAAAAAATAATTTATGTGCCTATTACAAGTTAATTGTCATTCGCCTCGATCAAGGAAAACATCGTGAGGAAACCTGCTCATCCAAGAGATCTCCATAATGTTCTCGAAGGTGTGTGAAGTTTACCAATCCGCACTTAGCCAGCGTGGTGGACTATGGCCTGTACCCCTCACATTGTGAGAGGAGACCCGAGCCCAGCATTGGGACAGTTATGGTTGTGATGAATGTTGATTTTGGAAGCGCTGATTGCTCGGAAACTTGTGTCGATGATAAGCGCTTCGTGGATTACTGCTAGTCACCAAACTTGTTCAACGCTTCTGTGTTTTGGAGAGCATGATAAGCTATCGGTCCCCTTTGTCACAGTTATATACCACAGGTAAAACCACATTGGAAGCCAAGTAGTATAAAATTCCCGATAGTTTTCTTGGTCACTAACGCACCCATGCATTTACCTAGCCGGAGTATGCTCTAAGGCTTTCCAATTATGAGGAGAGACTCGTGCCCCGCAGTAGGCCATTAATGGTTGAAGTCAAGCTGTAATATGGTTACGTAAGGTATGTGTACCCTTAGATAACCTGAGCGATATCCTCATCTCGTTCATTATAAATGCATGAGACGAATATTGCTGTGTTAAATAATATTACATTTAAATATGAAATTTATAAGGTGCTTTTTTAATTGTCGAGGCTCAGAAGCAAGTAATACAAGTGAATATTTTTTAGTTAATATTATTGAGAAGGCATTGATATTGAGATATGATATTTCTTTCCTGAAATATGTTATTACTAGATATTGCCCGCGGCTCGCGACCAAAACAATAAACTGTAGTATTTTTTTTATTATGGTAGTCAGGCAATACTTTGTTGTTAAACACTTCCTTTAATTTGATTAAAATATATATCGTAATGGATCTTTCCACAAAAATTACATGCTTTTTTCGGTAAAAAGTAGCCAATAGTATTTGTCGTCCTCCCATTTATTTCCAAACCAAAAATCATACCATAGCGGCGCTCTGTTGTGTCGTAAAAGAACGACAAATAAACAAGTAATATTAGTATAGGTAAATCATAATAATAAGTCAGCAGAAAAAAGTCTGCCTTGACATCCTATATGTAAGTTTCTCTATTTTCCGGTCTTATGCGTATTAAGTATTAATTATTGGTCGTTGAGGTGGAGAAAGACAACTTGAGGATATCATAATAAGATCAAAGTTCAGCCCAAGCTGAATTACGGCCTGTATCTTTCACATATTGAGCTATAGCTGAGTACAGCAATGAAATATTTGTATTCCAGCGATATTACGAGACATACGTGTTATTAAGTACTTATTGAAACCATATTAAATTTACATATAATATCGTCAGTATATTAGGGTTAGTACCTATGTTTAATTATTTGCCAAGTGCCAATATCCTCGTATCCAAACACAGAACGATAGTTAAATTAAATTTGGAACACTATTAAAAGTATAGTAACGTACGCTAATCCAATTTCGCTCCAATAAGACATGTCATGCCAAAAAAATACTGTAAATGAAGTCGCGGTTAATTTCTTCTTATATTATGTTCTGGAACGTTCTGAAAGTAGTTGTTACTTCGTACTTTAGTTATAATATTAATATAAAGGATTAATAGATTGTAAGTGATAATATCTTACTTCAAATCACGTGGTGTAATTTGTTTGAAATTGTATTACTAGTAAACATCCGTATTTTAGTGAAATGAATCCATTCAGAAACAAAATTTTTTATTACATCAGTAATATAAAGTGCACCATTAAATTACATTGTATTATCACATTTTATTCGTTTGACGCCAATACTCTTACAGGTGAGGACCACATGCAGTGCACCATTAATATTATTAAATTACTAGTAAATTTAATTTACATAATTAGGTTACTTAAAATTTATTACCTTCCAATGACACCATACCGACGCGACGCTCCGTTGCACCGGTTGAACGAACAAACATACTTACGCATTTATAATATTAATATGAATATATAAATTCTTATGGAAGCGACCTATATATTTATTATATATTTTTTTTATTTAATAACGTTGTTTTGTTTTACGAAAATTAAATTTGATATCTCCGCGCAAACCGACATGGCAGGTCGTAATTAATTTAATATCTTAAACAAGTTCTTCTTACTCGAGAGTTCCTAAAGAAGATTAGAAAAATCACGAACAGATTTACAAAGTTTCGTGCAAATTATTAACGAGATGATGTTGGTTTTTGGTACACTGGTACCCAGATGGAAGTTTTTGTTTTAAGCACTTACGGACGTATTTCGTGCACTGTATGCAATAATTCAATGATGAATTATTTATACAGGCCTTCGCTGATATGAAC
>DWPA01005960.1:0-11351 GCA_018251375.1 Calpodes ethlius
ATTTGTTTTAGCTTATATAGCTCTTCTACTTTACAAGCAATTAAACAAATACCATTTAAATTATCAGGTAGGATTGTGAGTACTTTATTGTTGTAATAAGTTAAAACAAATATTTTCAGGGCTGAGATAATTCAACTCACAACAGGATCAAAAGAGCTTGACAGGCTTCTAGGTGGCGGTATAGAGACGGGATCTATAACTGAAATATTTGGGGAGTTTAGAACAGGAAAAACACAATTATGCCATACTTTGGCTGTGACTTGTCAGGTAATGTACACTAATATTATAAAAGTGGGTTTGTTTGTTTGTTCTTTCTTTTACGGTGTAATGGAGCATTGTTATGGTATGATTTTTGGTTTTGAGATAGTTGTCCTCTAACGAGTACTATTGGCTATGTTTTACTGCAAAAGAACATCTCATTTTTATAGACTGATCCATTTCAATGTATATTTCAGCCAAATTAAAGAAAGTGTTTGACAACAAAGTGTTGCCTGGCAACCATTGATAGAAAGAAATTGACAATCTTTTTGTTGCTGTTTTTTTCACACATGTGGGCAGAGCCACAGGCAACATCTAGTCATCTAATAACATGCTTTTCGCATAAAGATTTAAAAACAATTAAGACAATGGTTATTCAGTAATAACATAACTTTATACTTATAAACTCTCAACTCTATTATGAGAGGATTCAAATATGCAACATAATGGATTTTACCGAAGAAATTACATATTTATTCTCAGTAAATAGCAGCCTATGTTGTTCTCCAGCTTCCCCAATATCCGCACACAAAAAATATTGTTACCATAATATTGTTTAGTTGCATTGTAAAGGACAAATAAACACACTTTATAACCCCACACAAATAATCACACACAAACAATAAATAAACTGATTGAGTAATACAGATTAAATGTCTAAATCATCATAATTAAGTGTTTTAGAATACGCAAACATAAGTTTTTGCTTCTACCATCTTTATGGAAATGGGTTTTATTGTTGAGTAGAAAAAACCCGAGAAAGAAGTATATTGTGAAAGGACATGACTCCAGCAGTTTGACCATTGCATACAAATTATAGGAGTAGAGTTATGGGTGTTTAAAACCAACCCTAAATTCCTTATTTACAGCTTCCAATAGAACAGTCAGGGGGTGAAGGCAAATGTATGTACATAGATACAGAAGGTACATTCAGACCTGAGAGGTTGCTGGCGGTTGCACAGAGATATGGCATGGAAGGAGCTGCCGTTCTTGACAATGTGGCATATGCAAGGGCATACAACACTGATCATCAGACCCAGCTCTTGGTGCAGGCTTGTGCAATGATGGCTGAATCTAGGTATGTCTTAAAAATATATATACTAATATTATAAATGTGAAAGTGTGTTTGTTTGTTTGTCTTTGTCTCAATAGTGTTGTTATTGTATGAGTTTTTTGAGTGAAGATATTTGAAGGATGAAGAGTGCCAGAGGATACTTTTCACGATAAAAAATAATATTAATTTTGTGGGATATATGATACATAAACATACATTATGATGTATAGTTCAGACAAGTTAAAAAAAGTGTTCAATAACAAAGCATTGCCTAGCACCCTATGATAGAAAGGTATCAAGAATCTCTGTATTACTGTATTATTTTTCCCCTGTGGGTAATATCTAGTATTGAATAATGCTACATGCTCATAGGCCCATACTAGGATAACTTGTGTTGTGGTTGCCATTGGTAACACATAAACCCAGACTAAGTACCAGAAATTTAAGCTTATCATACAAACTTATACTGGGAATTGAACTGAACTGAATGATCCTGCCTTTAAATGGTTCATACCAGATTCATAACTGATCCTTCAACATTCTAGTTGTAATCTGTAATCTGAGCAACTCGTCTGTCATTTTCATAATTTATCTGTGATGACAGATAGAGATTATAAGTCATTAAGAATGATTAACGGTTTGTTATTTTTCAGATATTCCCTGCTAATAGTAGATAGTGCAACGGCTCTATACAGGACTGACTATTCCGGTCGAGGGGAGCTCAACTCTAGACAACTGCATCTTGGCCGCTTCATGCGGATGTTGCTCAGACTTGCTGATGAGGTATAGTTTATATACTATAAAATAGTAAGAGAAAGTATTTAAGTGAAAGAGTGAAGGGTGATGTGAACATGGGGGGGAGATGCGTTAGTTAAAATTGCAGAAATTAAAATGACAAAATGTTAGAGCAAGAAGTGATGGTTGTATATATCATTTTAATTATTATACCACACAAGTATTCATAAGTATATCATGAAAAAGTATACCTATTTACTATGATATTCTATTGTATAATTGACTATAGATGGCACTATAAGTAGACACTAGTATGGTTTATGAATGTTTGTTCTTGGTAGAATTCTGGTACTTTTGTCTGTACCGTATTTTAAAAAATAAAACAGTCAATAAAAATTAAATGAGTTTTTATTTAATTGCAGTTCGGTGTAGCCGTTATTATAACCAATCAAGTGGTAGCTCAAGTGGACGCAGTTGGTGTATTCAATGCGGATACAAAGAAGCCCATCGGTGGGCATATTATTGCCCACGCTTCAACAACGAGATTATACCTCCGTAAAGGCAGGGGGGACAACAGAGTGTGCAAGATTTATGACAGTCCATGTTTACCGGAAACGGAAGCTATGTTTGCGATTAGCACTGAGGGGATTACTGATGCTAAGGAATAATTGGATGTGAATGTACAGAAAGATTTTGAATAACTGTATTAAATTTATCATCAAACTTCTAAAGGCCATCTTAGGCCATCCAGGGGCCCTTTTAGAAAAAAAAAATTACATGCGTAAGAAAAATTAATTTCATAACAAAAATTCAAATTAAAAATCTTTATGTACTATATTAAGTATTTTCAGATTTATTACGATTTTGGGTACTTGTTCTGTAAATATCACAATTCTGAGAAAATACGCAGAGAGAGAAAAGCTTAAGTTCGTTTTTTCATGTAAATACGGAGTTAAACTTTGGCACTTTGAAACTACAATGACCTTCCCCACCCCTCCCCTACCTAGGGCCTCTGGGTGGAATCCTATGTATCTATATATGGAACTGTAACTGCTATTTCGAATTAGACTAAGATTTTAATGAATTTTGTTACAAATAACGACGATTGACAATAAATATTACAAAGTAACATGTCCGCCTTTGTCAAAAAGTGTTATTAAAAGTTAAATATTGTCAACTTAATTGTTATGTATACTAATTTTAATATGTATTTCTTCGCTGTGACTATGATTTCTGAAACGTTGTGCCTTTGTAACTTTAAATAAATGAGTGTTTATATTTATATATTCTTTTATTTACTTCACTCGACGATCAATTAAAAACTGCAAGTTTTTGCGTAAGGAACATCAAAGGTGATATATTCCTATAGGGGATTTTACTTTCATGCTTCAAGTATGTTAAAAGTTTTCTGTCATTTGTAGTTGTAAGATGTTTAAAATCATCAGAAACTAAGATAAACGGCTATCCCGGTACTTAGTGTCGGTAACGCGTGAAAGCCTCGTAAAATTTTATTTTAACTGTATTTTTTACCCGCGATGGAACCGAGACTAAGAATATGCGTTTGAGGTGAGAGGACGTTTGTGTGTGATGGATTTAGATTGTTGCATGTTTGTAGATAAGTTTTACGGTCACAACTCACCAGGGGGCGCTGCAGTAAATATTTTTTTGTATAAACCAATACTACCATTTTTCTCCAAAAATACTAGTCTGATTTTAATGCCGTTTTCTGTGATTTGTTGCGATTTATTTGGTGCATGTTATTAGATAAGTGTTGTAGTAACAAGTCACTAGGGGGCGCTGCAGTAAATATTTTTTGTGTAAATCAATATTTCCATTCAAAAACCTCTGGTCTGATATGAATGCGCTTTTCAAAATGCATTTTGTTATATGACTTAAATCTTATGTCGCATTACTTGATGATACCCAAATTGAATGGAATAGATTACAACTCCATCTATGCTGTTATTAATATATGAAAGTTTAAAATTATATTTCATACAATGATGAGTAGTCCCTCGTATAGTTTGGTTTTTGTCCCTTATTTTTCACTCGTCACCAATGTTAGTGTTTAGTATAATAAAGGAATTTTAAATGTGATAAGTTAATTGTAAAATAAAAAGGCAGATCCAGGCAGAATGTATTTATTTTTTCCAACCAAACTAAGCAATAACATTTAAAATACCCCACTGTGTATAAAAATAATAAATAATTCTTCAATAAATCCTTATCACCATTGAAGACCGGCTGATAAAATTACATTCTAATTTAAGTCCAATACCTGGTGTATAAAATAACTTATTAAAAAAATATATATTGCACCATTCGTTTTTTTTTTTCAGAGGAAGACCATTTTACAATACTATTGCAATAAATCAAGACGTAAAAAAACTATTTGAAATAAACTAACCCTTCCATATATTTGTTTAAAATATCTCGTTAAAATATTGCCTTGTCGTTTCACTAATCAGTATTAAAAAGGTGTCACCAAACCGAAGCAAAAATATCTTAACCCAACTAAAAGATAACATATAGATATTTTATAGCGACTATAATTAGCTAAAGGAGCATAAGATTAAAAAGGTATGACAGATGAAAATATCCTATACTAGTAATATACGAGTAATGACAAGACATAAAAAGTGCAAATTTCTCTAATTAAATAATTAAAATAACACATGCGTAGGATGTCAGGTATTGGACTCGTTGCAAACTTTTTGTTGAATACAGGACAAAAAGTTAGCAAATATCTTGCATGTCTAATATTGTCTCGACTTATATTTCTTGAGTTTACCCAAAAATAATATTAGTTCACATTACCAAGCGTTACGGTATATTTTTCAGTACTCCATACATTCTATACAGAAGTTGGAACTGCGCTGAAATTCATGGCAATGATAACTAATTTCTAGAAAACCGAAGAAATATCCATGGTTAAGAATATTATAATATAAATATTAGCCAATCCGTGTGACGCAAGCTCTCATCGCTGTAACTAGATGCATCGCATTGCAAAGTACAATTACTAACAAATATTTAATACAGGATAATAAATGTAAAATTTAAAGCAAACCTTTTCGAATTCCTATTTCCGATTCAAATGATAACTTCTATTAGTTTTACCGCTAAACATTTATATTATAAAGAGTACGTATTAATGTCGTTAAGACATTGTAACGACATTTTGACTTGCTTGTGTGAATGATGTACTATTATTTCATACTAGATGTTAAGAACAGCAATAAAAATGTCGATTCCTTTCTATCGTTGATTGCCAGGCAATGCGTTGTTGAAAACACTTTCTTTAATTTGACTGATATATATATCGTAATGGGTCTTTCCACGGAAATGAGATAGTTTCTCGCGGTAAAAAGTAACCTATGGTACTCTTCTCCTTCTATTTTCTCGTAGGTTGCCAGCCAATGATTTGCTGTGAAGACTTCCTATAATTTGGCTGAATAATTGGCACGGAAATGAGATTTCGCGGTAAAAAGTAGCCTATGTATTAATCCTTTTATCTTTAAACAAAAAATCACACCAGGACGTTTCTCAGATCAGCCGTATAAGAACACACGCACTATTTATAATATCAGTATAGATTAAGATAGATTAAGATAATTAACCTTTTGCGCTGCTAAATAAGTCTATCGTGATAACTTTTGGCCCGTACGTAGCGTCAAATATTATTCCTTCTGTTTATTACATTCCGAACATTGTCTAAGCGTTGAGTACATAAATCAGGGTGCGACGTTCGCGCGCTGAATTTGTTACATACAACCATTTCGTTCGTGATTTCGCGTCAATCGAGCTCATTACAGGATTCCGTATCTCTCTGTATTTTATGAGTTTTGTCAGCAATTTGTTTGTAACGACGCCTTTATAAAAAGTATTGTTATCTCTAAACATAAGTGTAATTAGTATAGATTATATGTGTCGCTTTATTTTTTATAGAACTGAATAGAAAAGAAGCAATATATGTAACACAGATTAAAAATACCATCAATTAGATAACATAATTCAAATAAATATTATTTTCAGGTATGGCAATGTTTTATCTGATTCAAATGCATTACGTATGACTACAATTCTAAGCAATTTTATTCTAAATTCGTATATGTATATAATATATGTATAGCGTGGACGTGATAGGTGGACTATAACCCTCACATCGTGAGGCGACCCAAGCCCAGCAGTGGGACAATTACGAGTTGTAATGATGATATTTATATATCTACTATCAACAATAAAAGGAACTCAATACAATAATAATGATTCCTACTACTGAATGATAATATCCAGTTAATCCGTACTAAATAATTTATGTAAGATTCATTTTTATGAAGCTTTTTGGAGCTTTCAGTTAAACGCACGGTTCTCAATTAGACCAACATACCCAAAGCTGTTAAGTTGCTTTGGAAGACTTTTATGGCCCCCATGGGGTAAGTTGATTACCTTGCCGGGTACGTGGAATAAACTATATTACTTTAAGAATTATATGTATCACCTGAAATTAATAAGAAGCAAAGATGTTGCGGGGCTTTTTTTTCTATTCTGATGCCCAATATAAGTTGACCCCTGCTCGTAGTGCACGCATTAAGAGTATTAAAGCTCATTAAGCTTTTTTGCCGCACATTTTTCTAGTTTATGTTTGAACGACTTTTTATAGGTTGATATTTGAGTAGGTATTGTTGTCAATTGTTTATTTCTTTAAAATAATATCAGAGGCGTTCAGGTCAGAGTTCAATACTAATGATAGTTAAAAAGCACTAAAAACATGTTTTGTAAAAAAAAATAACTTAAAAGTAAAAAATATATTTTTCTTTTTTATTTGAATTAAGAATAATGTGCACAAAAATATTTTATAGTGAATAAATTTAAATTAAGATTAGTGTGGCAAATTTTAATAATCTTTAATGAAAAATAGTATCAATATAAATAAAAAATATTACAATGTATAAAAGCAGAGGTGCATGGTGTCAATAGATCATAGAAAAAGCATAGTCGCAGGAACGTGGTAAAGTATACCCAAGACTTACTGTACAAGACTTTAGCTATTAAAGGATATTCGCATTCTATACAGAATGAAGACTATTTGTATCATTGGACAAGTTATAGAATGTAGTTATAGAAGGAAGTGTGTTTGTAATCGAGTGTGAATGTCTGTGTGAGTTTTTGTTTACACAAAATAGATATTTGTAATATGCTCTCTCGTATTAAAAACTTTAATAACTACATTTGTACATCCAAATAGAAAAGCGTTAATCTCTTACGCTCGTAACAATTATGGACTTAGTTCCCCTTTTAGACTGAATTATACATTGTAATATATATCCAATGACAATTATACAAGTATATATTTTATTTAAAAATCTTTCAAAAATCAAAACACGATTACTACAATACGAGTACGATGTAAATGAGGGTAGTTATTTGTGTTCATTGAAATCACGAATTAATTACAAAACACTGTCTAATTTAACAATCCGACAGTACCTTTGTCTGTTATTCCAATACGTGGGATCTGAGACTTCAAGTCGGAACAACTGCCTCTCGTAAATCGTGTCTTGTCGCTGAGGATTGGGGCTGTCTAAACGATCTTACGGTTCAGTTCAAGTACAAGGAGTAATGGGGTGGTTTCTCGAGCTGACTCAATAAAATATTCTCTACTGTTTCGTCCACTGATTGAACAATTCATTGTTATTGGTTGTTAAATAGGAGTAGACCAGGTCTTTAAGTTCTGTTCAGCTTACTCCAATAACTCAAGAAGCAGGTCATTCAGATCAAAGCTATTCAAAGAATTTTAACAGAGTAAATGAGTGTATGTTAGCGCTATCGTGGAATTTCGTGTTTCATCATCATCATAACCTATAATTATCCCACTGCTGGGCTCAGGTCTCAGGTCGCTGTCACGATGTGAGGGGGGGGGGGGGCATAGTCTACCACGCTGTCCAAGTGCTATTTGGGACACTTCACACACCTTCAAGAACATTTTGTAGAACTCTCAGGTGTGCAGATTTCCTCACGTTGCTGTCCTTCACGGAAATAAAGGTTTATTAATTGTTATTACTACTAGTTATATAAGTTAAAACTAAACCAAACTTTTCTAATAGGCGAACTTTTCTCGGGACGAACCCAAGTGATTATTGAACATACACCGGTACTTGTTTTACACTAATATCTACTTTACCTGATACCGCTATTAAAATGATTTGGATAACTTTATATTACACTAGCTGAACCCTGCGCGCGTTGCTACGAAAACACGAATTGTCACAGATATATATGAAATTAATTGGAATGACAGTGGCGCCACCTGCCGAAAATCGGTCGTACCTACTTAGAACCCTTCGTGGGAAAACAACAACTTTGCTAAATATCGTCACACGATTAAACGCATAGTTTAAGATTCTATAAAGGACATACAGACAAACATAAATTTTTATATATAAGAGAAGAGAAGAAGAAGATTACGTTAGGGTTTGTAAAATTAAATAAATCATATTACAATCCATACTCATAATTATTATAAATGCGAAAGTGTGTTTGTTTGTCCTTCATTAACGGCACAACGGAGTGTCGGTATAGCGTGTGTTTGGTTTGGAGATAGTTGGAAAGACGACGAGTACTATAGGCTACTTTAAACGAATAAACATCTCATTGCTCTGAAACTCACCAATTATAATGAATATTTTAGTCAAATTCAATTAAGCGTTGTCAAGCAGCCAGCGATAGAAAGGAATCGTATGCAAAGCCACGTCTAGTAAAAATGTATTCTTAAAACAACTGCTATTTAAAGTATTCTTATAATTCAGTATTCTCAATTAATCGGTAGATAACCGACAAAATTTAACTACATAATATTACAAACCATTTTACAACCTACTAATTTATTCGTTTAAGTTTTGTTGATCTCAGTAAAAATAAAACGATAAACATGACGATCTTAATGCTCAAAGAATTTTCTACTAAATAATCATTGGACTAAACTGAAACAAACATAATGATGTATTAATAGATTATTTAAAATAGCCCTAGAAAGATCTTACGTAAATCGGATCAAGTTAAAAATAGTTCTTAGCCAAACTATATCAGATTAAGAACAAACTGACATAAAACCAAGAGATGACATTTAATTTTCGTAATGGCGCAAACAATTTTCACTTAAGTTAGTTTCTGTAACGTTTTCACAAAGGCTGCAGAGTAATCTAGCAACAGAGGAAATTGTAGGGTAACGCGGCAAAATTGGTATGAAACTTGAAATCACATTGCTTTTAAAGCTAATTTCTGTAAAGTTTAACCTATTATATATGAAATTGAATCTTGTTTCAATTGCAGCACAATTCATTGTGTTTTTCTTTAAAAATTATTATGAAGATATTAAAAATGTTTCAAACTTAAAATTGTCGAGAATTCTAATCAATTTTATCAAATTATAGTAGTACCCAAACATCGCTAGAGACTATAATGCCAAATTTCTCTTGTTGAACATCGCTGCGTTCTATACCATAATTTTATCCACGTACATACATTTATTTTCGTTAAAATTGACAGGTTTCTACCTGTTTGGCCCCTAAATAAGGTATTATAAAAGTATATTTGCGGCAGTGAGCAATAGGTGGCGCTTCTGCGTTAATGTGACACGGACAAAAGAAGTGAGTGAAAAATTAGAAGATTATGAATGAGTATGACCATAGAGGAATTGAAGAAGAAATTATCCGTTAGATAAGCTAGTCAAAAGCCAGTGATATATGCAAAATGTTGCATACAACTAACGCCATCTATTTACCAGATGAAGACTTAAAAATACTAGGTCCGAATATATTGTAATAATGTACCTTTGTCACGAACGAGAACTTTCTTTGTGTGCAAAATAAATCATCGGTCGAACATCAGTTTCGGTACATTCTGGGTCTATTCGGCCCCGAATGTGAAATATTTCACGGACGAAGGGTTGTCCCGCAATTCTCTAGGGACGCCACGTCTCTAGCTAGTTGGGCCGATATTAACGAAAACCTTCCATTATTTGCTGTGTTTCAGGGTTCGACGTTTTTCTGTTATCTCAGACGTTTTAAGACAAATTGATAAAGTTTTGCAGGCATTATTTTTTTTTCTTAACGGTTCATGAGAATGGTGACCTCTTGTAACTTAATAGTCGCTCCTGCCCATACATTAATCTGTCCCAGAAATTTAACTCTCATATTGACACTGTATCATATAACTCTTTTAACTTTTTTATTTAGGTAAAGCAAGCCAGCCAGGTTACAATCCCGACCTTCTTGCAAATGTCACCTACTTTAACTTCTTGTTTAAATACCATCTGGAATTAACCTATGAATCAGGCAGCTCGTCTTTGGCAAAGAGTTATATTCATATAGAATGAACGATATTTAAAAAATCAAGACGTTTGAAAAACGAACATCTAATTTGATACACCACGGAGCATAAGAAATGACCCAACTTAACAGATAATCTAGGGTTATTAATATTGTGACTTAGTTGTTTTGCCAGACCGCTTAGTCATACTAATTTCATTTTTACTCCCGTAACAAATGAGATCTTCCACAGAGGATAATATAAGATCACTGAGAAAAGGTTTTGAAACTCCGAGAATCATGGAATTATTACCTTTCATATTTTACAAGCTTATATTTCAAATCTTGCAAGCTAAATTAGATGAACTTCCACTTAAGTTAGGAACATATTTTCTTTATTTATTATTAGATTTGTGATTAAAGTTCAGATAAAAAAAAAACATTTTTATGATAACCCTGTTGCTACACTCATAGTTGGCTCCAATCAATTGAACTTTTTGACAGTTAACAGCGAAGCTACAAAAAATATTTTGGTGTACTAACACTATGAAAGCAAGTTTCTATTATTTATACAATACTACAATTAACATATATATATCAATATATATATATCAATAAAAAACATACTATAACACTTCATGAAAGTTAGTTTCCATCCGGATGACCTGGTATTGTACGACAGATATGCAAATACCTTTATAAGCGGTTTGTGGTTTCTATGTCAATCTGCAATCAGTTTTTAAAGCTTTATTACACTAAGTCAGTATTATAAATAAAATTTATCATCATAACTTATTGAATGAAGATCAGTGAACGTAATTACCCCATAATTATGACGTCACGTGCTAATTAATCATGACGTTACACAATTATGTGGCCAACAGTATAGAACGCTAATTAACGGGAATTAAAATTTGCGGAGAAAGCTATAATATCCCTACCAGACTTTTGTTAACGTAAATGTTAACGACAACGCCCAAATGCTCTTAATTAAC
>DWPA01005961.1:0-11350 GCA_018251375.1 Calpodes ethlius
TTATTACACGTCTTTTATAATCCTTACGCGTACTTGACATATATCTTTGTAGAAATCTGAAGTGTATGAATTTTAATTATAGGTATTGGTACTGCCGAATTACAAAAAAATCCGGCTAAGTGTGTGTCAGGACAAACGATGTGTGTATATCGAATCATCATTATCAGAAACCTTATCTGTCCCACTGCTGGGCTGAGGTCTTCTAACAAAATGTGAGGTACAGGCCATAGTCTACCAAACTGACCAAGTGCGGATTAGTAGACTTCACTTCACTCAGTATATCGAATATTACTACTTAACTTATCGAGCCGTTTTTCGTTTTAAATGCTTCGTGTATACCAATGAGATTTTTATCACTTTTAATTGAATAAATTAATCAACCACTTAGTTTGAATTGCGGTCTCCAAAAAAAGAATAAACTCACATTAAGCGTAATGGAGTTAGAGACCCCAAAGTATTTTTTTTAATTTATAACTCAACCAATTTGTTGGACGGACATGATACAACTGTTAAAGTTCAATTTTAAAAACAGATCCCTAGAATTGACAGTGTTTCCATTTATAAAATGTGTTGTTAGTAGGAAATCTTACTAAGATAATGTAAATTAAAAGACCGCAGCTCTACGAGTCATTCACGGTACTGTTTATAAAAGCATCGCACGTACTGTCTTATTCAATCGCTTTACTTTACTGAACGCTTTGTTTATTTTCGTGAAGTTTGTTTTAAATTTTAATTCACAGACACTATTGTACCTAAAGATATTTGAATACTATACTGCAGATTCGTCTCACGAGACAACTATTTATAACTAACAGCAGTTCTCAACATTCTATCTATGTATTATCCTCAAATCTGTTACCAAAAGCATAGCAATTGTCAAAATGTGATGGTGTTTATATTATTACCATATGCACTTATCTAAACATTAAGGGTAGATTTATAATTAAAAACCTCCCTTAGTTTTACTTACTTGGCATGTTTCCAAGTAAACGAACAAAGTCACCTGTTATCCTAAATATGATGTTTTAGGTATTTTCAATAATCATCACCTTTGGATAAGTAATTAGTTAAAAAATTAACAAGTGCTATGACTTTTTAACACATGCTAACAGATGTAACGTCTAGATAGAATATTGAGAATGACAGCATATCAATCAAGATAGATTCTATTTAATCTTATGGGGAATTTTATTGCAACATATTCCCATTGTTATTAGATATTTTATTATCTGAGACGCTCACTGCAGTTAAGACTCAAGAACTTTAACCCTAGGAACATGAGCAGAACCGCTCAAAGCGAATTCGCTTTGCGTTTCGGCTTTTTCGTCTTTATTAGACTGGGAAATTAAGGTGCGAATTGTAGCGATGTTATTTGAATTTACATGTGAATTGACAATGAAATTGAAATAACGCTTGTAGGGAAAAAACGCATATAGCGAGACGTGTGTTTAGCTCAACGCGTTGACTAGAAAGATACAATTAAATTCAAGAACAATCATAAGAAACATCATGTAACGTACGCAGTTGTACAACACTATAAAACTAGTTCCACACTTTGGAGTTGCGATATGGACAGAAGCAATTAACGTTCCTACTCTGTGGAATCACGATAGACGAACACTAATCATTTATGGGAGATACGTACTCGTAATAAATATAGACTAACAAACAGTTTAATTTAAAAACAGACGCATGAGCAGCAACTGGTAATATGAATTTATTGCAGCATCCACGAACAGTTGCTTCTGGCAAGATAATTTATTTTATTTTTAGGTTTGCTAGTGGTTACAATTCTTGTGCATACAACAACTTATTTTTAATCCCCGATGACAAAGGGGGGTGTTATAAAGTTGACGTGTCGTTTTGTGTAGTTCGGTAGCTCCCTAAATGAATGATCTGATTTTCTTGCGATTTTTTAGAATAAACTATAACAATTTATATTATGACTTGGAATAGGACGAATCAAACTTGAGATCCTTCATTCGGCAGATCACTCCTAACTAGGCCATCAAATCTTCGTCATATGAAACCAGTTCCCCAAGGCCGACAGTGCATTTTCGACATGGCTACTGAGACACCATACCATAACCATACACAACCAAAAACCTGTAAATCTGATGTACCAATATACAAAGATGTGGGGCTTGTATTTTATGGTTATTAACACTAATAAATTAAATTCTTGGCCGTTAAAGTCTCTTTATTCTTTAATACAAGATAATTAACAGCAATAAAAAGTTATGAAACATAAGTTACAAGTTGTACATAACCGTTTATTATAATCGTTTATGCGAGCAACTGCAATAAGACACTTTACTGACATTTCATTTATGTGTAGTTTTCCTATGTATAACATTTATTTAAATTAGCAACGGCAGCAATTGCATTAGTAATATTTATACTGCATTTCCGCTTAATTGCAAACATAACAGTTTCATAATTACGTACTAAAATATAAATATGATATCTGTGCTGATTTATTATTATTCCTAAACGACATGTAATTTCTTATTGTTTTTAATTCTAGTTTTTACTATATGTTCTCCATGGCTTCTCATACGTGTGAGAAAAGAACATCATTACAGAGATATTTAAAACTTTGCATGCCATGATACAATATGGCTGATTCTGTAGATCAAATAAACCTTATTGTAAAATCTTATGTAACCACGATTATAGCAAATAGATATTCATTCATTCATATAGATTTTCAATTCCCTTCTATCACTGCTTTCTAGGTAACGCTTTGTTGTTAGATACTAATTTGGCTAAAATATATATCTTAACGGATCTTTCTTTAACATGAGATGTTTATTCGCAGTAAAAAGTAGCCTACAGTAATCGTCGTCTTCCCAATTATCTCCGAATCAAAAATCATAACAAAGCGACGCTCCGTTGCGCCGTAAAAGAAGGATAAACAAAAAACTTTTGCGTTAATATGAGTATGAATTCTGAGGATAGGTGATTAGATAACACAGTATGTGATATAAAATAAATACAATGTATGTGTTTGTAATAACCTTTCTTTATAGTCACAGTGGTTTTATACAAAAACAATGTGCCCTGTAATCGAAACTTGAAACAGCATTTCAATTTGTACAACGATAATTACATAGTAATTTTTTGATTATATATAAATGTAGCTATTTATAACATTCATAACTATTTCTGTTTTTTCTTCATGTAAATTGTAATAATATCAAATCAAAGACTTTACTGTCTATTATTTATTTAAATATTATTTATTATTATTAAAAAAGGGTACAAAGTTTTAACCTTTATATAGATTTAAAACAGAGTACGAACAGAAACTCCGGAATCCGGTAGTTCCGAAGCGGCAGATGCGTCGTCCTTGAATTAGGTCACGCGAACTGTGTGTCCTAGAAACCCGATTCCCAGGCCAGCAGCTTACGTCTATTATGCTCCCTTTCCGCGTTTTATTATAATAATAGGCATCTCTGCAACTCAGGCTATCAGTAAACCAAGAGAAACTTAGTAACCTTCTGATTACAAATTATTCTTCACATACTGAATAAGAATGTTCATATTTTAGCTAGTAAGTATTACTCAATAACACACATATGTAAACGAAGAATTCTTGTGTGTATATATATTTGTATGTACAACATACACAAACACACACGCAATAACAGGTCCGTTTATGGAGAGGTTTAATATCATATAATAATTAATAATGATTTCTTTATAATCTGAAAGGGTAACGAAACAGTTGATAGACTACCTGACTATCTTTCACTGATGTTTTTTTGATATCTGTTAGTTGAAAAGAGGCAAGAATAATCGTTACTGCTATATAACCCTGTTACTAGAAATATCTGTTCTACGAATAATGCTTAAAGCCCCGTTGTCGGCAAAAACCCTCCATCTGGGTCAGCCCCAGGCACCACGTCCCAGAAACCTGACCTGTGGCCTATCTACATTGTCTATCGTATCTATACTGTATATAATTGTTCATAGTTCAATTAAATGGAACTCTAACTGGAAACTGAATATTCATTCGAAATGTGCTCATTGTTTAAATTCCAGCTATCGTTGTTGAAAACATCATTGTTGAATTTCGGTTGGATAATACTATTAGGTTTTACAGTGAAATAGAAAGAGAGGCTCGATTTTTCATGTTCCCGTCTTTGTCTTTATTGTATTGTTTGTGAATATGGGGGTAAGTTATATAGCTAATCTTCTGTCTCTGAAACCTTTTATTTTCTACAGCTTAAGAACCACTACCAGCAGAGCAATGGGTTATACCAGCTGTTGTTTACCTATTTGCCCACTCAAGGAACCATACCACCGTTGCAACTAAACAAGAGTACCTACTCGTATGGCATTGAAATTATTGTAATATATTCAACTTGTAATATGTTAACGTGTATGGGGTTACAAATCAGAGCTTTGATAAATAAATGCTTTTACTGTTTTGGTCTAAGCTGACAAATTGATGGTGAGTCCTCCGCCTGGTCTAATGTTATTACATGATCACACGGCGACTGGTGCTGTCGTTTAACATATGCGGTCGACATACGACCTACGAGCATTCTGCACTTGTGGACGCCGTGCGAATAATTCATGTGTTTTCATACACTTTCTGTTGCTACTGCAATCTAGTTCGGTATACGTCAAAATAACACGCCGTGTGAACACAGGGTTACGGTTAAATAACATAGAATAGCATAGATAACATAGATAGCATATCAGCTAAAAAAAGTTTGCCAATAGCAGAAAAAATATGAAAATTTATTAGAATCTGTTACGACTGCTTCTTTTAGATCTTTAATAATATTTCAACCACTTTAAATTCAACAGCAAAATACTGCTAGCAAAATAGTTTCAGCAAAAATAATAAAGAAATAACGTACTCGTGGTTTCAATACTTCCAATTTAGGTCACTTCCAGGCGACGACCCCTTCCTGACCTACCCACATTGCATAACATATTAAGTGAAGTTTATTAGATTTACATACTGTACTGCTAGTGGGCTTGCGTTCTCGCCTCGGCCTTAATTGACAATCTGATCACGAAACATCAGCTGTGCCGTAAACTTAAAGCTCAATAATTTTGGCCTACTAAATCAGCAAATCATTGGAACATACAAACAAAAAATCTTTCGTCTTTCAACTTTATAATTTAACAGTTCGAAAACGTTATAACAACTTTTACACGCAACATACATTTTTCAGACTGCTCTTCACTGTTGAGGAGTTTCTCTGTATAGTACCGTAGAGTGACAGATTATAATGGAGATTAGAATAAACTATCATAGTTAAATCTTTCTTCTCAAACAGGGTCACTGCTAACTTGGCTACGGGCATCAAATTTGACTCAAACAAACGTACTCAGTATACAAGCACACAAGAAAACATAATATGCTAATTAAAGATTATAAAAATGAGCGTCACCAACAATCAAGGGTTTTAAATTGTCAAATTTCTGGGTTTGGTACTTCTAACATAATGTGAGGGGTACAGGCCATAGTGCACCACGCTGGCCAAATGCGGATTGGTAAACTTCATACACCTTCGAGATCATTGTGGTGATCTCTCAGTTGTGCAGGTTTCCTCACGATGTTTTCCTTCACCGAAGCAAGTGATAATTAACTTGTAATACGCATATAACTTAGTGAAAATTATAAGTGTGTGCAGGATTCGAACTTACAGTCTCATGTTTGGGAAATCAACGGCCGAACCACTAGCCTATCACTACTATTCTAAACTATAAACGAAATGGATTGATTGTAAACTTGCCCCATAACTCACCAGTGTCGTAGTGTGCAATTGGACAACAAACATAACAATCGTATTACTAAGTGACGACAGGTTATTGTTATTTGGGAAGCAACAAAGTGCGAGAAGGTATGGCACTTCAGGTTATCATAGGGTGAACTTTCAAGCGGTCGTTCAGAAAATAATTTCATCTTAGAATTGTTTTACCAAAGTCGTTGACAAACATTTCAAGTTTCTCTTCGCAAGAACTGAGTAAATTACAGTTTTGAAGGTTTCCAATTAAAGTGCAAATATTTATGAAGATAAAGAACTTTTGGTGCGTTTGGGAAATATTATGAGAATTAATTTTGGAAATGCACGCGTATATTCAACTTTAAGATCTATATTATAAATTTGACTAACAAATCTCGCAAGTTTTACATAAAGGGCTATGTTAAAGCTTATGATAAAATTATTTTTATATTATAAAGTTCTTTAAAAAGGTTTGAGGTTTTTAAAATCTATTAGTATTGGTGGTTAGTATTTATTTCACACCTTAAGCAATTAAAAATATCAATATTTTTTTCGTTTCGTTTCCACAAACAATAAGAAGCATAACGTGTCACGTGCATACATACATACATACACACACAGGTATTTTAAGCAGTAGAATTAATTCGTGCTTTTAGTGCCTCGTTACCTGTAAATTCCCTATAATTTCGCCGATAATATTTTTAATTATATTTCTTCCGTAATTGTGACTGAATTCTAAAGTATCGATAGAGTACAAATAACTGCAATTTAGCAAAAGGTTAGGTCATTCACATGACCTAGTTTTTCCTTGACGAACTACATAGTCCTTCGCGGCTTCGCATGACATCACGTTCGCGGAATGTTAATTACGTGAATAGAGGTACGGAGGACAGCATGGCAGCGTTACACACGGCAAGCACGAAACGAAGGGTTCCCGTGAAGTGTCGTGCGAATGAGTTTTTCAATGTTATCTGTCACGCATACAACTGGCCTTCAAAAGAAATTTATATTTCATTTAATACATTTAAAATATCATAGTACATGTAGAGGCGAATCATCCAAGTTGTCTTTGTTGAACTGAGATCTTTTTGTCACAACCCGGGATAGGTAATAAATGCAAATCTTTCAATTTAAAGTATTCGATTATGTATAAAATAAGATAACTTGAATTGAGACTTCGTTATCTTTTCAATTGACTTTGACAATTGTACTTAACTTTATGTAATTATTGCCTATTAAAGTAACTTATAGTGACGCAGATATTTCGATTCACTGACTGTCGTGTTATCCCAGGGAATAATTTTCTTCCCTCAGATCCCCATCCTCCATTCACGATGCAAATGACGTCACACAGCCGTACGTTCAGACGAGTAACGCGTTAAGTCAGAAGCTTGTAAATGTAACGATGAGAACGTGAAGTGGCAGATTATGTGAGGCGCGATGGATGCTGGCGACATAAAGCGGCTCATTGCACGCATTATAGTGTACTTGTATCAAAGCTAATTCTTCGTGACTGAAGTGTTGGGGCATACGAAACGTTTGATGTATACTTGAGTAGCCCGTCTGCATTACTTTCGTAATAGAAAATTCTGCTATAGTCATGAGAATGAGAGGCGCTTGGATTCTACCTCCCTAATCCTTGTAATGCGGTACATTTCTCCAACAAGTATACTATAAATACGATATAAATCATGTAAGTACCTAAATTAAAGCAGACAATCAGAATTCTGCCTGATCTTTACAAGCGTTCTGCCAGCTAGATCTGAATATACAGTATCTCAAAAATTCCATCTCCAACTTCCATAGTACCGAGGCATGCTTTGATACACGTTAGATGAAGGAGGCAAAAGAGGTTTGCAATTCCAGACTAATCCACGGATCGGTTGCGCGACATGTCGCAGGGTAAAATAGGGGTGTTGTAGAAGTTCGTTCGCGAAAACATTTTTAAGTACAATAATTCTCGCTCCCTATTTCACCTCTTTAACGTTTAAATTGTCTTAAGTCATTTCTAAGTTGCAGCTTTTGGAATTAAGAACACCTAAATATAATAGTGGAAGTCCTTATCATACTTATTTTTACTAAGGAATCTCATATTATAGACATATCCTAATCTAACTAAAACGTAAAGATTGAATTACTTCATGAAACATTTAAAGTTAGTAGGTGATCTTATCACATTTCTATCAACTGCTTTCTTCACTCTCGCAACAAGTCGACGGATCTGTTGAATGAATTCGCAGATGTTTATTAATGCGCCCTGTGTGCTAGGATCCATCTTCAGGGACTTTGCGTGACAACGGGGACATGGTTATGGAAGTTGACACATCCAGGACCTCTAACAACGTTCAGTACCTTTACCTCCGTAGTCTGTGGCTGTATTTTGATATGATATTCACATACCCCGTGTCTGAGCATTCGAAGAAAAACCGCTTCTGTATGCAGGCACGTCTATCTCAGTGTCTCGGTTTTCCGCGAATCTATACCGCACAGAATGATACACAGTTGTACTGTTAGATGACCCAATATTGCAATAATCTTTTTTTTTTTGGTACAATACATAAATACTTATATGTGGTCAATGAAATTTAAATACTGAGAACATTTAGAATTCACACATTGTAATTTGAAATAGATGCGGTTAGAGCTTCGAAATTTGAATGCTTTGACAGATTAAAAATGATATTGTAGTGTTGTGACATTACGATATGAGTTAGGTTTTTTTTTTTTTATGGAAAGATTTTATCTAAATTGCAATGTTTATTGTTATTTGTTTCGGTTAAATCTTACAAGCTAAATTAGTACTATTATCAGTTATTTTACGAAGTCGAAATTTGACTCATTACGATAGTTTGATGACAATGTATCTGAAGGGCAAGTAGGTATGACCTGATTCTTCACTTAGGTACCCAGGTTCATATTCATAGGTTCCTGATGAGGTAACTTCTCCATGGACAATACAGTTACTAAATTATTTGCCATATATGAGCGTGCTTTTCAAAGTTTTAATTTATTTATCATAACAAAACCCTCATTAAATTGTTCCTCGTATTCGTGTCACATAGTTTAAGTAGATATGGTTATCGCATTACTACGAACAGCTGTACAACAACGACATCCTAATCCTCATTGTTTTAACGATAATAACGGGTACTGTTGTTTGTGTTCACATATTAATTATCTTTTAACAGTTATTTAACCCACATAGCCTGAGTACCTACTGACGACTTAGTGTTACAAATTAATATTTCGTGTTTCATGTAAATGTCCGAAAAATGAGCTGACGAGCCACCTAATAGTGGTCAATGTTGCCCATGCCCAAAGAAGCAAAAAAATTGAAAGTTTTGACCGTCAGCTCTCATCCGGAACAAGGCAAAAAGGTGGTTGCTAGGTATTTTTAAGAAAAAGATAATTATATCAATAATAATAATCACCTAACAATAATATTGCAATAAGATTGTGCAAAGCCTTATCACTTAGACGGGGGAGTACTTTCTGTCACCTCTTACGACACCCCGATGGAGCATTCCATGGGATTAAAATATTTGATATATTGGTCCACCCCAATAAGGCAAACAAATTCAATATAATACACATTAAAATAAAATAATGATTCACGTATTTCAACAAGCTATGAAGTTACTTAATTATGAATACATTATAATATGAAGATCATTCATTAAATTCAATCTATGTCACCTCAATAGTGTAAACAAGTAACTATAAATAAGATCTGTTGGTATAATTTCAATCCCACGAGCTAAGTGTATACATTTTGACACAATTTAGTTAATGTTAACTAAGGCCTGATGTTTGATTTGTTTAGTCTAGGAGCCTGTCTTTTTCTTTCTTCTTCTTATATATAAAAATGAATGTTTGTCTGCATGTCCTTTATAGAATCGTAAACCATGCATTTGATCATGTGATGATCTTTAGCAAAGTTGTTGTGTATGAGCTCACGGAGGTTTCTAAGTTGGTACGACTAATTTTCGACAGGTGGTGCCACTGTCATTCTAATAAATTTCATATTGGCTGCTACGCGCGCAGGGTTCAGCTAGTATTATATATTAAAAAATTCACTAAGCATCAAGACCTGTGACGAAATCGTTTTAAAGTTCAGTTCCCCGCTCCTGGTGTTTAATGACGCACTTCCTGTGCCCGAGTTCCAAGTACGAACAACGCGACGACTATAAAATTCAAATCTAGTTTCAGAAATAATTTTGCGCAAATTGCAGTTCAGTTACGTTGCATCAAAATGCAAAAAGCAAAGAAAAATTCTATTAGACGACTACGTCAAAACAACCTGGAACTGTCTAAAATATTGTCTTGAGTATTTAACGTTATAATACGTAAAAATTTAATAGTCGAGTTTCAATTTAAAAGCTTTTACTTAACTTTAGTTGTTTATTACTATATTTTTTTGGGTTAAATCTTGGAAGCTAAGTTAGAAATATTTCCTTTTATCATACGAAACTTAAATATGCATAATGCATTTTTATGAACCAACAAGAACAGAACAAACAGCCAGACAGACAAAAATCGTATAAAAAATATTTTGGTGTATGTACCGTTGTATATTCATATGCATGTAGTAAAAAGCGGTTATTTCAATATTACAAACAGATACTCCAATTTTATTTATATTTATAGATTAACTGTTACTTAATTTATTGCACTTTAAGAGTATCTTTTTAGCTTTTTAAACTGTAGACTTATTACTTTGAATATTTACAGAATCTATGAAGCTAGCGTGAATCGGAACGCAGCTTGCACGGAAGCAAATGATAATTAATTATGAGAAATATTACTTCGAGAAAGTGGTGGTACAAAGTTCGAACCCACATACGGAGACTGTCTGACGTAACTACGCTATCAATGTTTCATCAATTTATTAGTCTTTCAACGAACTAAATCTGTTATCAAGTCACGTAATTACGTGTTGAATTTCGATATAGTTAATATTAGTATAATTGGTTTATGTAAGTGTTTTCTAACTCGCTACTACATCTATTTGTAAAATAGTTAAACTGAATAGTGTTTCTAATTGAAATTATAAGTCTATTTAGGCTAAATGTGGAAACGAGCTATCAAATGGTACGCAGCCGTGATGATGGCTCGTTTCAACATGGGTGATGACCCATTGACATTAGAAACACCAAGGTCATCAGTGATAGGTTTCAGAGTGAAAAGGCGAAAGACTTGTTATATCTTAATATGTTTTTTGATCGATTCATCTTCAAATTTTGAATAATTCAATTTAAATGTAGTCTCTTTGTAGTAGAAGGTAATTGAATGAGATTTAAGTGATGCATGCTACACGATTCGTGTAAATAACTGCAAGATCTATCACAAATGAGTCGGACTCACAACTCACAAGTCCCCGCGTTAGATAAGCCCGTGAAATAGGCAGCGAGTGTTCAAGGAGGGACTAGATAGGTCACCTGTAAATTCACTAATCGTTTGGGATGCCTCATACTTTATAAATATAAATACCTTTGCCCCGACGAGGACAAGTTAAGGTTCTGTGAGATAAAATTCAGGTGCGAAACGTAATTAAGGTAATTAAGGTAAGCTGGGAATAGACACATTTATGTCGGGATATT
>DWPA01005962.1:0-11350 GCA_018251375.1 Calpodes ethlius
CGGTCGATTCTCGCTACGTAGACACAATCCCGAACTCATCCTGTTAGATAGCTTTACTTGTTTGATTTTATAACCTCATAGCACCTCATTTCTCGTGAAGGATCGCTGGCGATCCATTTACTTTCTCTTTAGGGTAATGTTTTATTTTTGTAAATCACAATTTTTATTCTAGTTCTCTTTCACCCAAAAAAAAGTAAGTGACGAATCTTTTAAGTATTAAATTTTGTGTAGGTATGCAACTAACGGCTTGAAGTGTTTCAGTATAATATAAGTACTAACAAAGGCGTGGTTTGCGACTAAGTTTTCTTCGAGTGGAATCAAGTTATCGCAGAAATAATAATAATATGTTATTAATGTGCAAATGTTAGCGGCGTGCGGGCCGGGTCTTGCAATAGTACGTTTTAAGTAGATCGTCTCTAAATTCTGCGCACAACTCGCTCTTCATTCTAAATGTTTAATAATCAATCGTTTCGCCTAATTATATATAATCACACTGTAAAGATACCTACATTTCGATATACCCTCAGATCTGATATCGCGTCACGCGTCACCTTCCACGTGTAATTATAGCATCAGCCATTTTGCCATCCGATTGAGGCTTTCGAGACTTCTGCTCTATGATTAGTAGAGAGGATGGAATACTTAATTACCTGTATTATGTATGCATTTCATCGTATCTGTCGATTTAGCGTACGATTATGTTATTTTTGAGCTGGTCTCTATTATTAACGTACTCAAAATGTACTTCTAATACTACCCTCGTTGTACCTATTTATTTTATTACAATTTTGTACTCCAATATACCACCTTATTGATTTTTTTTTCGTATCCGATTTTCCAAATGCGTACATTTTGTCCATCCAATTTCATTCATCAGTTTCAAGAACGAAGGTCCAATGTACATTATTTTCGTAGGTAAAAATTAAGATTAATTCGGCGAACAAAATAAATAGGTACCCAATTTCGCCATGTCTTAACTGTTGTATGATTTTGAAAATGTATAGTTTTAGCATTTGAAATATCAACATTAAATAAAAATATCTACTAAAAACGCTTAACTACATATTTGTGTGTTAAATAGGAAGATTACGCTTAAAAATATTTATTTCAAATGATGTATCTAGTAAAGTCTATGTGAATTTCGTTGGATAAACTATTTGTACTGCGCAGTAGAGTTGTGTGATAGTCGTGCACACGAAACCTTTCGTAGCTCATAAATTGTGTACAGAGCCAAATTAAGGCCGATTTTACAGGTTTCTAATAAATACTGTATCTTATTAATATGAACTGTAAACATTATAACATGTGTAATTAGATGATATAAACTATACTCGTTGCAATTTGTGAATTGGTTTTTCGAGGTGTTAGATACAATATATATATGTACTTACAAAAACTGTTCGTATCCAAGAATTCATAGTAATATAGTGAGTTTCCGGAAGACAACACTTCCAACACCCTATTGTTTAAGTATCTCGTGTTAAATCACTGCTCTACGTAGCTAATCACCAAAGAACAGAGTTGATAAGTTAGCGGTGGACTATATTGTAATATGTTGGTATAATAGCATGTCATCTTCCTATTCGAATTACTCGTTTAGATTTATCATTAACTATATCCTCAAACGATTTCAGTGTTATATGTTTTGTCAGTATGAAGAACTAACGCTAAGATTGGATAATATCTAGTTAAATTATAAATACCAAGTTAACGTGTGCAATGCTGGTCATTCACATTACTTATTATTTATGTTTAAAAATAAAAATAGCTTGTAATAGTTTTAATGAATATTTGTGTTGATTAAAAATATTAATGTATTTAGAATAAAAAGATATTGGAGAAAATTTCAGCTTGTTTCATTATAGGTTTCCTCTTTATAAGGGTAGTGTGTGTAGCTTTGACCTTATTTATTTATTGAAAAAAAAATGTATTGTCGGAAATCCCCACCAAGTAAATAAGCTATCGTCGAAGATTCTTAAAAAAAGAAGTGTGGGAAGGAAGCTTTAGTGAAAAAAATGCATTTATCAATTAAGATCGATAAGCTATAAATGTGATTGATGATAGAGCTTATAATGATTATATTAAGTATAAATATTGTTTGGTCATTCATATTATTTGTTAAGTGGCATCAACCTATCAATGACCTACTAAAGAACACAACTCTTACTTCACTGAGGACGCCTAAAACTTTGCATTACTCTGCTCTAGTGCAGATTTGATAAATGGCTTAGCGACGAACCCAAGTGTCGGAAGTTTTTGTGTTATCCAAAATCCTCTGACTTGGCTTAACGACTGTTAGGTATCTTATAATAGAAACCGTGACTGACAGCTTTAAGTGCGCTCCGAAGCAAGGAAAAGCTTAAAAAACCACTAGCTTTCGACCATACACCCATCCACCCATCGCGTGCGCTGTTGATTCATGACGGCCTTGTCTATGGCAGTAATGCGCCGATAAGCGTCACGTTGACTTCACATATTGACGATGGAAAGTAGAAGAAAACTCAACTTTACACCAAATCCAAAAAACAGTAAAACTTTAGGAAATTGTAAAATATTTTTGTAATGATATGGCAATATAATGATAATACCATAAAGCACAAATCTCTAATAAAACCTTATAACTTCCAACTTTAACATCGACGCTGTCAAAAGCGGAACTAAAGTACCCTCAAAATGCCACGATAACTTACTCATACACGAATCTAATAAATGTAACAATGGACGTTAACAAAAGGTTTAATAAACAGAAATTTAAAATTTTGAAAACAATTGGTAAAGGTACTTACGGGTAAGTGTATTTACGAGAGTAAAATTTACCCTGAATTTTATCGAACGTTGAATATTGAAAATTTATAGTTCAATCATTTGTCTCGCAGGAATGTGTTTTTATGTGAAAACAAGACCAACAATGTGCTAACAATAGTTAAGGATATTGAAATGAATACAAAATTACGTAAACAGGTAGGAAACCCTCGCATAATAATATATAAATTAGTTAATAGTTAATACCTTGATTAGCTCATTATTTCTTTTATTTATTTAACTTGCAATGTTTGTGTGGGTAAACTTTTGCAAGCAAAATAAAATTCATTTTCTTCGTATTTTAAGGATTTGCAATTTAACATTGCCTTAGTCCAAGTGAAATGTGCCTACTACACGATGGACTCCAGACGAGGGTAACGGTCAACCACACAGACATTATATTTTATATACCTACTCAGAGTTGACTACAAAGAAACTCGACAGCACAGGCGATTTTTTGCTTTACTTCACTAGCACTATAACAGCGCCTTTTAAGTATTTTAAACGATTACCTTATTTGTTTAAGGACATCACTAATGAAGTCGATATATTGTCTACAATGCATCATCCCAATATAATAAAGTTTTACGATTGTTACTATATTGACAGCAATGTAATGATATGCATGGAATATGCCTCTAGCGGGAATCTAGCGGAGTATATGTATCAAAGATGTCCAAAGTTAATAAAACAGCAGGCAAGTATAAAAAAAAATATAGAAAAGTACGTAATTACGTAGTAGTAGTAGGTACGTGCTACAAGGTATCCAAATTCCAGGGCAGAAGCAGCCCGCATCAACATTCAATATTGCATAAACTATCGAAACTTTAGCTCCAGAAATTAGATTATCAAACGTTAATAAAATTTTTATCTGGCCTGCAAAACTATACTCTGTAGAATTTCAATTGTAATAAATCTTATTCAACAGGAAAGCTATGTCTATTATAGTAGCTAAGCTATTATAGTTTATTGCAACATTTTACGGATAATTTTAAGAGAGTGAAAGCTAACTGTAATATCTTTCTTATATTCCACGTACAAATTCATGCATGCATGAATATTATGACGTCAAAAGCAGGGTCCCTGCAACGCCACTACCTTGCCTATGGTTTGTTTATCAATAATGATTAACAGAAGATTTGTTTAAGCCAGGAAGTGTTATTTTACTTTTGCCAAATCCTACTGGGTGTGAACTACATACACAGTCTCAACGTCGTACATAGAGACTTGAAAGCGGAAAATATATTATTGACCGGAGAGCATGGCCTTATAGTAAAGATCGGGGACTTTGGAATCTCTAAAATGTTAGCCAGGTGAGCTATTAGAAATTACATTAAATATCCTAATTAATTACATAAAATGTTGGTTGTATTGGGGCGGCGGGGGCGGAACAAGGTTTTGTAAGACGCGACAGAAGCCGGCCGGCCATTCAGCTTAGTGAAGCCAAGTATTTCCAAGCTTTGACCGTACTAGGACGGCCTAGAATTCTGACTCCAAACCCGTACCGCAAACCTGTCATAAAATATGATAGAAGTTGGTTCAGCTGCTTAGTAGTAAGGATTTGCATAAGAATTAAATACCAGTACTACATATAATTATATACCATTATTAATTAATTGATTTTATTACTGGTATAATTATCTATTTGTGAGGCTAGCTATCACCATCTTGCTGAAGTCAGTTGCTATACGACTTGTTTTCAGCTCACGTTCAAAGATCTCACTTCCTTTCTTCTCTCTTCTTTCTTAGCTGACAATCCATCGGTATGTGATTGATGTTGTTTTAGAATCAAGTTAGTCAGGCAGCTAAAATCTAACATTATTTACTTAATATCGATCGTGAGGAGATATTGAACTTTTGGTGAATTTTACACCGCAAAGGCCTTTTTCTATCGATTTCATTGAATGATGCAAAATGCAATGCAAATGAACTTTATTTTCAGCGCAAAGAAAACGTCGACAGTAATAGGAACTCCGTATTATTTAGCGCCCGAGCTTTGCGAAGGCAAACCATACGACACTAAAAGCGATGTATGGGCCCTTGGTTGCTTGTTATACGAAATGTGCACTCACAAAAGGGCTTTTGAATCAGAAGTAAGTAACATATTACTGTTAAATAGGTACATTGTCTCGGATCAAATGTTTTCAATCCACCATACGCTTTTAGTAACGCGTTTTATTACTTGAGGTACTCTATGTAATGGACTTTATACTAGATACTAAATACGTGCTATAATTAGTCCATTCCAACGAGATTGGTTACGACCTCAGCGATGGTGTACAAAAAAGGAGAAAAACCATTGGACAACATTGGAATTACCGATTTATTGCCGATCTATAAGTGGGGGAAAACGCATTATTATTGCGTGTCCGAGATCCGATCCAAATACGTATTAAACATTTTAGTACCACTGTACCACAATGGGGATTAAAGTGGATTGCACAAACCTATAGGCCCTTACACTAATGTAATATTAAATGGATTGTTTCTAATATTTTCTCGTTTTCAGACACTGGTTGGATTGGTAAAAGCCATTACTAGCGCCAGCGTTCATCCTATAGACTCTAATATGTACGAAAGAGGAATTCAAGACCTCATTGATTCGATGCTTTCTATATTGCCGGACAAAAGACCAACAATAAAAGACCTCATGGGTCGCTTGACTGTGTTACCAATTATTTATACCGTATTTTTAGATGCTGGCAATGATGAATTATTATATTTAAATTTCATAGATTTTTAAGTTGAATAATGTAATAGATTTGTAACTAAATGAATGGACTATTAAAATTAAACAAATTTGGTAAAGAAAAATTACCTTTTTATTTTATCAAAACTCTTAACAACAAAAATATTTAATAGTTGGAAAAATCAAAATTTAAATACCTGTATTCAAATACAGGTATTATTTTGTTGTAAGAAAGAATTTTACTGTTTTATGAATCGCTTGTGTAGTATCTGGTAATTTCCTCTAAAGCCACACAGAGACATCATTTCAAATTTAATGACTGATTATCGCATCAATTTTGAGGTGGATACTATAATCAATAATTTAATTTAATATGCATCATAAGTGGCTTCGTGTAGTAAACTATTTTTGCAGCGTAATATAGAAAGAATTCAACTTAATATAATTATGCAGTATTATTCTGTTCTAGCCAGCTCAATTTCTTAGGTGAAGTATCTATCCTTCTTCATAGCAATCTATTCTTACAGCTAATGTATTCTAGAAATGGCCGAGTTGATTTTGTACTCTTATTGCCCATTTGCTTGTTCAGTATCCATTTCTTCATCTTCAAATTCTGAAAACAGGATCAAAAAGTTTGCATTAATAACGCAACAGCTTCGACGGAATAATGCGGGTTGATATGGGCACATATCGTTGTCACAAATCCTTTGCCTGACAAATCAATCTTCACCTGACAAATCAACTCTTAGTGCTAGACTTCATATCCTTTTGAAGTTAGATAGAGTTGTAATTCAATGTAGTAAAACGGCCTAACTATGTAGTGTTCGATTGCAGAAAAAGGGATACAAGTAGCTGTAGTATCTCCATACTACACATACTATGTATGAGATTTTTCTTCATCAAAAAATAAAAATAACTACAAAAACGGATGCAAGATTATGCTTTGATAATTGTAAATTACACCTAACACTATATCACAAGTAGAAGTAAAAATAATAATCATATAATCTTGTCAATTCCACTGCAGAGATTATCGCAGCTTCATTTGAGCCTCAGCCACCTAGATGGGATCAAAACGATGTTATATTAGATAATTAAATATTTAAAATTATTTTTATAATAATATTATAAAGTTCACCTAATTATATTTATTTATGTCATAGCAACAGCCACGGAGAACACCCATATTATAATTGAACAAAATTTATGTCCAAGAAAATATCTTATTAAGAAGTAAATTAGCAATTAAAAATAATACTAGTGCTACCAAATCCATGGCATGGACTATAATTCACAAATTGCACTGTTTTAAGAAAATATCGGTACACATACATGCGAGGAGTATTCATACTTAGTAACATACATGCGAGTACATAGTATAATATTACAAAATACACATTACATGATTTGCACTTACATTTTTTCCTTTCACAAGTAATTCTGTTTAAAACTCATTGAATAAAAATTCTAATTAATATATCATTATCTTTGGGCAACGCATACATAAATAAATGATTGTGTAAAAAAAGTGTTTTCCTTGGCCAGAACTATCCTTTTTATCGTTGTTTATGAATGTACTTATTTGAGTATTTAGCATTAAGGCATATTGATTACGGTGATGTTAAAACTCGCCCGGGTTAGTGTACGCGCGCGAAAAATAGTACGAGCAGAGTAAAAATCATACGCAACGAGGATGTACATAATGAGCATCTTGAAGGATTGTTTACAAAAAAATCTATTCTAGCACCCAACTACGTCACTCATCTCATATGTTGAAAAATACAGTCTCGCACAAAAATTAAAAGCTACACCAATAATTGTGTTAGTGCGTGAGTGAATGCACCAATACGAGTTTTAACCTTAGCAGGGGATAAAGCAATGAAATGGAAGTATGAAGCTACCATAAGAGATATTCCTGTCCGGATTAATTTCGTTAAATTAAAATATTTACTACATTTTCTGTCTAACTTACGTTGCCCATTTGATTGTGAGGGTGGTGGTAAAGGTTTCTGACCAGGAATCTGTCCTGACTGAAGCATCCTTGTCAACCTCTCAACCTCCTGCAATGAGGAAGCATTTTTGATTGCTTCTCTGATCTTGTGAATCTCTTGAGGAGTGAGATCTGTAACATAGATAACATGATTTGGTTAATATTTAATCCATCAACATCTCTACCTAATGTTTAAAAATTTTTACTTACTTGTACTTTTAGCATCAGGCATGTTTCCTCCAGGGACAAATGTTTTTGCTTTTTTTGATATTTCTTTTTGGATTTCTTTTCCCTTTTTACTCTTGAATAGAGTGTTGGCATCTTCTCTTTCTGTTTGCTTTATTTTTTTAAAGTCTAGTAGCTTTAACTTAGGCAACTTAAATGCGATATAAGCTCTGCAAATAAATTAAAGTACACATCAAAAAATATAACAATAGATGACAGTGATTTCTTTAGATTCTCTTCGTATTCATTTTTTAGACAGTATTATATATAATTATTATAATAATACATAATAATTTACTTATTGTAAATATCAAATACAGCTATTGATAAATCAATTATTGCAATTTGAAAAATGACTCCTTAGAAGTTGAACGTATAACATGAGAATAATAAAACATCTGGTAAAAAATAAAATTGAGGTGTAGTTGTGAAATACAATATACTACAAGTTGAACTTCAAGGGTACAAACAAACAATTTGAGTAATAGACTTATTGATATAATGACGATTTTGACCCAAATGGATTTTGTAAGGTATACCAATGTATATATGTTAAGATTTATTTTTAGTTTGAGTAAGAGAGGTGAAGCAAGACTCGTAGTTTTCAGTGTGTTTCAAGGCAGTTTTATTTATATAATATTGTAAATGTTGATGTGAGGTCAGGAAATTCTTAAAGTCAGTAACAACATTTTTTAGCAACAGAGATAATTTGTTTCAAATGAACAAGTTCCAAGAATAGAGTTTAGATTTTTTTTTTTCCATATATAGATTAGAAATAAGTAAGAAAAGGCTTGCGGGGGCTCATTTAATTGATCAAATTATAAGCAGTTAGACATTTAGAGTAATAGAGGTTTTTGAATAATTGAAGACAACTTAAAAAGGCGCTACTATATTGGTAAATATTTTTTTACATATAATTGTTTGAAATCGAGTTAGAGTATACCTGTAATGCTGTTTATTTGCAACTGGATTGTGCATCAATGATAATGTTTGTAACTTTGATAGACTCGCCAAAGGATCCAAATCACCCAACTCCATGATATTATTGTTTGTTAATATAAGTGTATCTATATTCGGTATGTATTGTTCCAGGCCTTCACCAATTCTCCTGTAAACATACAAACACAACATATAAAATAATTATTGTGATAATTATATTTTCCAGAAATATTTTTACTAATATACATATACATTTACAATATTTTAATTTAATAAAAAATATAGGCTGTTGAAATAAATATCTTCAAAATTATATAATATCTATATGCTAATAAAAATATTTTCTTCCTATTACAATAAAAAAAACCCATTCCACAAGCAAGAAAGATTTGCCCTAATAACTAACAACTTATTATACTTACACTATTCGGTTATTGTTAAAAAATAAACACTTCAGACGTTTCAAGAGGGGAAATCCATCTAATTTTCTAATATCATTGTCTGAAAAATCTATAGTATCAAATTGGTCTAAAGTTGCACCCAAGTTTTCAATCTGTGGAATTTTATAACCTGCAAATTAATAAAAATCTTTAAACATTTCAGCCTTGTATTATTTGCAATGAACTTTGAGCCAACGTATTATTGGTAATGAATTTTGAATAATCATCAAAGAAAATGTTTAATAATACGAGAAATATACCTCTTAAATCCAATTCGCGGTCTCGACATGGATTCATATATTGCATAGAATTTTGAATAAGTTCCGTTGTTAATTTCACCATTTTAACTGCAAAAGATACTTATCTTCCGTAGAAAAATCTAAAAAGATACAAATAAACTTATTGTATATTTCAGCACAATAAATGTATGTGTATTTTGTTAATATTTAATAAATACAGATTCATTCAAACACTATAGAGTTGAATATTTATTAAATTATACGCCACAGATTGTATGGTACGCTACAGAGCACAGATTAAGATACATATTTAATCACAGAGAAAGTAATCATTCTGCTGTATTGAATTGGACGTGATGTGATGCAACGATACCTCATGATTAACATGTCTGAACCGTGTATGGAAAACGAGTGTATGAAATTTGTCTAGACCCTTAGTCTTTGTGGGTATTTTTTTAAAATAACAGTTTGTCTTTAGAGTGAACTATTAACAATTGTTTTCAAAAACTTTTATCGCTAGGTTTTTGTTATTTATTTTTATATACAATTTATATCTTATAAACTTGGATATTGTCATAAATTGTCCGAGCATGAGCGTAAACAACATCATTACATCCGGATCAATTTATATAATCTGTGATAAATAATATTAACTTCTGTCATTATCAAATGCTTCAAAAATGACACTGACAGTTTCATTTAACTATTTGTTATTGGAAAATAATCATACTTCTTCTTGAAGTTGATATTCTATTCCTGTTTGAATTGGAACAATAAAATAAAGTGTGAGTTTTGATTAAAAACAATAACATTCAAATAAAATTATAAATTTTATAGGTACATACATTTACCATCTACTCAAACCTTAAATTTGTTATATTCCAGTACTAGAATGGGGCAAGTTTTGGGATCATTCAATGCAAGAAATGTAGATCTACACATGGATGATAAACCCACATTTGGTGAACATGAAGGATTTGCGTATCAAAGAAAACCTAGAGGTATCAATATCTTTCTAACCAGACATAAATACTCTAGATTTATAAGTAAAAACTAGGTTATAAATTGTTTTCGATTACATAATTGAGTTCAGTTTACGTTTCAGCTTGATTAAGTTTTTAATTTATCATGTTATTTTAGAAATGATTGCACGTGAAGAAGATTTAATTTCTGCAAGAATTCCGCCCAAATTTCGGGATTATTGTGCCCATTATTTATTGGAATACCAAGTGTGTCGTTATAACAAGATGCCTATGCTTTATAAATGCGCTCATGAAAAGCATAACTACTTAAACTGTGAACATGATGAGTAAGTATAAAGTAACATAATGAAGAGGGTAGGTTAATTGCAATTTGCAAGTAAGTAAGAATGTGTGTTAAAGTTAATAGCAAATGAACAAACGGACAGACCACATAAACATTAGGATTACCAAAATCATTAACAATGTAATATTGATGGCATTCAAAACATTATTAGCTGGCTGTGTAATGATGTAACTTTAACCAAGGCATGACAAAGCATTTCTCTGTTAACTCTCTAGGCTACAAAGTTAAGCATCTACCACCATCCACTAATACTATCAAAGGTCAATTGTGGTACAGAATGTATGTACATGTATCTATATGGTTTAATCTTACAAGAGGAATACTTTTATGTGATTATTACATTCACTTTCAGTATAAAAGTTTGGAATGATCTTTAGAATAGATGTACCCTTTTGTTTTTTAATTTTTGCTGTCTTGGACATCACAAGTTACTCCAACTTAGCTCCTCATATGTTATTTGCTTGTTGGTCAAGAGGTAATAGTCCCAAAGGCCACTGGGGCCAGATTTTATTAGAAAATAACTCGTGATATATTATAACATGTTTCAGTATTTCTATATTACTATGAATGCCCAATATTAGGAAATATTAAATTCACTGGTATGTGTTAACCAATTTTATTTGACCAACCAATTGTTATATTGATTCTACCAAAACATAAACATAAACATATTGTCATAAAAATTATAAATAATAGACAT
>DWPA01005963.1:0-11349 GCA_018251375.1 Calpodes ethlius
ACCACGTAAGGTAACTTATAAGTATCGAGGAATAACTATTGAAAAATGATTCGGTTTTAGTAAGTATGTTACGCAAGGCTTCGATGCTGTACCGATAACGGAAACGTGACTTAGCTAACCCTATTACTTATGGAACAGACTTCATTTCGTTTTTAATACAAAAGAACTTCGTAACTAATGTCGGTCTTTGTAACTAACCAACGTATCATTAATTTTAAAATATGCATCACTAAAATTAACATATAATGAATTACTTTTCAATGGTCTTGCATACTTAGTTATATATCATTCATTAGGAAATAATTATAATATAGATTCATTATATTGGATTTACCTTAATTACATATCAGATATAGCTTTTTAGGGAACTTTCTAAAAGTGTTAAGGACACATTAAAGCGTTTTATATTCGCAATAGGTACTGGAGTAATATGATGAAGAACGCTCTAGATAAATTGCAAGTATTAAGTATACTTACACCGACCATATAATAAAGATGTATAAATCTTAACTTGATTCCACAGATCATCTTACATTCATTAGCCCATGGAATCTAATGGCATTTAGATGTTCAGGAAGGCATGCTACGGTTTTATCAGGCGTGTAAGCAATTCTAGTAGCGGGTGGTTCTCGCGTTACGTTCCGGCTACGTGGCCGTCGTCGGCCGCAGGTAACCGTTGCAGTTGCGGTGCGCCGGCCCGCTAGCGCCGACACGACACTCTATACTAATTAAACAACCATCGACACGTGTCGGGTTCGCGGCCGCCCATACCCACATGCACTGCTTTCTCTCGCTGACATCCGAGCCTCGCTTTAACAACACAATATTATATTATTATGATCCCACTGTTGGCACTGTTGCACAGGTCAGTTCCTGGCTCATGAAAATGTGCTAAGTTTCACAATGTCGTCAATATGTTGTTTGTCTGTTACGAAATGTTAAAATGATGAATAATAAATGTTAGTACCGGAAAGTGTTGCCACTAGCATGGACATATACAAATGTACATATACAGATGACACTTATTTATCACACATAACTGCCTAACCGGGGAATCGAACCTAGGACCACTCCCTTGAAAGTCACACACACGCGGACAGCTATGGTAAAGATGTAAAAAGTTTTTTATTGTCAGGTAATACAAGTAATATATGTTATTATTATATTTTTATTAGCATATATAAAGACCATTATCGATGAAAGACTGAGCTGGTATTAAAATAAGACAATAGCTATGTATAACAAAATCAAAAATAAAATAATGTCTCAGATAAAAAATATGCTTTAGTTAATATACATTCTACAATATTCATTACTCACGTAAGTGCGCGTAGCTTAATGCATTAATATTTAAGAATTTCAAGTGTAGTATCAAGAGTCGAAGGCTTTCACATAAACCGTCGTTACCTTATTAAAGGGTAATGTGGCTCGGGAACGAATCGCGCGACAATACGAGCGCACGCATCGCGATATTAGATATTAGTCTGATCTGAATCTACAGCTCGATAAACATGACAATATAGCGGTGTGTGCAGACCAGTAACAATTTATACTGCGATCGTTTTACTTCTTTCTTAAGACCTTTAGAGTATCTAATGGGATAAGTTGGGTGTAAAATCCTTTTCTCTCTTATTTTCCTTACCATTACTTTATAAGAGTGTTTACTTTCAAATTACTTTTTGATTTGTTAATTCACCTGTAATAAAAAGATTTCATAGTCAGTTTTGATATGATCTATTCCTCGGCAGTAAACTAGTGACTTTAATTGTATATTAAATAATGAATAAATTTACATTTATATTTATTCCTTTTCTTTTCTATCTCAATCCGCTTCTTCTGATTATTCTTCTCTATTATCTTTTTTCGCACTTTATCGCGAACTTCGTTTCTTTATGTGTGTATGCCGTAGTAAAGGTTTGTTTAGAAGTTTTTAATATATTTTTTGACTTTGTGACTATTGTTTTACTCTTGTATTAATATCCCATCCCTTGGATGCGTTGCATTGAAGAAATACATACGTAGCGATAAGGGCGCCTTTAGTTTTATACTGTTTGCTTGTATAGTTTCTTTCATAAAAAATATCCATGGTGTGCAAGCAATTAAGAGTTAATTAATATATCTATCCAAAAGTGAATATAAAATTAATAAGAATGTGTAAGTAGAGAAATATGAAACATATGCCGAATATTTTAATGTAATATGTACATAGGTAATAATATTATAATCATAATATAACGTTGTAAATTTCTTTCTGTAGGTACGTAATCTACCTAATCGACTAACGGCAGAGTTATCATGTATTCGGTTCCCTGTTATTGAAACACATTCACCCTAATGGGATTTATTCTCGTCTGAAGTTAACAGCGGAATAGATGTCGATCGTAGTGTACCCGAATTCCTTAAGCAACAACAATAATAGCTCACGCCGCTGCCGACGTCAATAACGAGGGCGAATATTTTTGAATAACTAACAAATATTCCGATATCGAATGGAACCATCGACACTAACTAACGAATAACTAACGTCTATGCACCTTCACAGTTGGTACAATAAACTGCATAAGGTTCAATTATTCATCCGCAGTGTGGCGCATGCTGTAGCGTCCGTTTTCCTTGTATTATTCAACAAGAGAAATGCAAAATATCGCAACATAAATTATCCGTCGATTACGGTTGTTCATCACATGATTACTTGGATATGAATATCAAGAGGATAAAAAATGAGCGTAGATTGACTACCCAATGGTGAAATTGTTTATCTGCTGAAGAAACTTCCTGATATGAATACATCAAGCTTTTATCACTGATAGGTAAAAAGCACAACGCTAGGTGAAAGCACGTACCTCTTCAGAGTTCTATAGGTAAAGAAAGTATATCTAAAGCTGTCTTCTAACTTTATTCTTATATAAAGAGTATCTGCAACTGGTAACAATCTGTCTGTTGAAAAAATTTTAAATTTTGAAAAAGTTAATGTAGTACATCTAAAAATTAAACTACGTAATACTTGTAGTAATTGAATTGTACTATGTCACCAGAATAGCAATTTTGAAAAAAATACATATTTCGCGGCACTCCTATTTACTTGTCATTTTAAATTACGGAATATTTTAACTTCAAAGGTATGGAATTATTATGTATGCGCATAATTATATATTCCTTCTCAGAAAAATAAAACTAAGTATGCCATGAATCCATTGATACTTATCGTAAGAAAGTTGCGTGATTAAAATTCAATAAATAATAATTAATCCATGCGAAACGACAGTGTCTACTCCCATTGCTAGAAGCACAAAATTTAACATATCATTTTTGACACTGGCAGCATCAATAAATTAATTTACTTCTCTATCATCAAATACTGCGGCAATGTTTTCAGAATTATCTACAGGGGCCGAGATTAATACTAAGCAATAGGTGGTCCATCCAAACGATTTTTGGCAATTTATATGCATAGTTAGTAGTCGATTAAAACTCAATCAACAGCGATTTCTTATTGATACTTCAATGTGACAGTATATGATAGTAACTATTTCATATAGGTTGCTCAACGTCCTTTCGCTAGCTTTAGGTACTATCTATAAAACACCGGTTAACAGACAAGTGCCTATACAAAACACGACCCGAAAAAATGTGTTTTGTCATAAATCACAACCATAAATATTGACCATTTTATAGTTCGTATTAAGTAGTACCACGTCTCATGCGTTTTTCAATGAGATAATAAAGATAAAGTTTTTATGTAATTCGAGAGAACTCTATTCTTGCCACCCAAGATACATGAACTATGATTTATGATCGTCTAGTTTATCCGTTTTGTTGCCGTACATTAATAGATATGCCGAAATATTTATTAAGAAATATCGTTCTGATTAAGTTACGTTGTATTATAACCATAAAGTTAGTGTCATTCTAATGAGACTTCTTCCATAATTAGTAATTAAGAAGACTCTTTTTACTACGAGTACCTATAGCTCGCGATCTTTTATGACGAGGTGAAGAAATTGTGTCTATCACGATACTTTGTGGCTTAGTAAAATTTTCTGGTCAGAGGCAGTGGAATTAATACTACACAAATCTTGAATGTGTTCAGTAAATCACGGTGTTTATGAGTCATTCAAGTCGGTGCGAGACGGCGCGACCCCGCACTGATTTGCAATCTCGACTGTGAAGTGCCCGTGTGCACTCACTACTCCTTCTCTCTTTACTTTCAGTGTAAGCGATCTGTATGAGAATAGATCCGTCGACATTGTACGACATCGAGATATTTAGCTTATATTGCATTAACAACTGTGTCTTAGACATATTATTGTTGATAGTACAACAAAGTGTTTAGTACATTGTTTAAGTACAAAATAAATAAATAAAGTGTTTGAAATAAATGCTTATTTATGCACAGGGTATAAGCACGTTCGCGTGGTTTTATTTTACAGCAATTAATGTAAATTATATTTTTGGAGCGATTTTCAATAATGAAAAATGTTCTCACTTGTACTTTGAACTTAAACATAAGAAGTTGAATATTTGCGTTGCTAAGAATCTAATATTTGTATATTAATTTTGTATTTTACTTTATGAACAAGTGCTTGATAATAAACTGATAGTCTAGCTACATTATGATCCTACGCCTCGACATGGGCAATAATTAGAACGCTGTTACCGTATAAAGCTTTGTTGGTTCGAATGAATAACTTCGCAGCTCCTTTGTGGATGGGTTTGTGTGTGTGTCGAAGTTAGAGCTTCCAGTTTTGGGAACGAGCACGCACTGACTGGCTTCATGAATATTTAGATGAGCAGCGCTTCATTAGTCACGTGTTCTCCGTAGGAAACGGGCGTGTCTGGATTCTCCATGTTCCACGTACCACTGGCGTGTTGCTAGTAATTTGTGATTGATACTAATCATCTTGAGATAAATTCAATGTATCATAATAAGCAATAATTACCTATCATAAGAATAAAAGTCGTTCACAAAAATTTTGAAATTATTTGTAGATAACATCAAGTTAAAAAATATTTAAGAATTAAATAATGTTGTATGATATGTACAAACGGTTATATTATGATAACATGCAGTAAAATTTGTTACATAATATTATCCCACATGATCTAAAGGGAATAAAATAATATACATTAGTGGCTAAAATATATATAATAACATATGCTCGAGAAGCTTAAGTGCTAACAGCAATTCTGATTTGTAACTGAAAGTTATTCTTTATTACGAAATATTATAGTTTTCAGTAACAATTATTTGTAATAGTTTTTTTTCTATTTGCTTTCACACCGCTAGTATTGCCAGATGCCATTAGGTACAGTTAAGTACAAAACTGACGGCCCCATACCCTAGTTGGTAGTGACCCTGCCTGCAAAGCGAGGGGTCCTGGTTTCGATTCCCGGCTGGGGCAGATATTTATGTGACAGATAAATATTTGTTCTTGGGTCATGGGTGTTAGTGACGTGTTATTTGTGTTGTCCATGCCGCCCGGGACATAGGGAATCCTACTCCGGGGGTATGAGTGTGTTAGCGTTTATGTTTATGTTTATGTTTAGTTAACTAAAAAAACTACATAAACTTATAAAACCTTTGTATACAAATTATTACTTCACAAATTACATCGCGATGTACATTTACCATTAAACACTTAGATAAGGACCAAAAGTATTATATATAGATATAATTGTAACTGCAAACAGCATCAACATTAAATAATAAAACAGCTTACTTATTTTAGTTTCACTATAACGTTTTGATTTCGTTTAATTGTATCTGAAAGTATGGCTTTTATACATAAACATAAACTAATCTAATTCGCTTTCGCGAAAGAATCGATCAATCGATTGAAATGAATGTGTTAATTTGATTGAGGTAGATTAACAAAATGAAGTACTTACTCAACTGTTGCCATTCACTTGGCGGATATCTATATTTCGTAAAATAAATGTTAAAGTAAATTAATACTTTACATTTAAAATTTATTATATAATATTTATTAAATTATAATAGTAAATGTGCTATTAATCATTAAGAAATTCCATGTCTGTAGCCAATTCTGAATTTAATATCAAGTTAATTTTATCATAAAATACATTGTTGTAACTAGAGCAATGTATACAATTTCAAGTTCGTAGGATAAGAAGAAATGATACTATTTCAGGTTGTAAGATTCGAGCCAAACAAATATTTGCTAGTTAAAAAAAATCTTTTGAAAATCAAACAGCACGTCCTTAATAATTAAAACAAAGGTCCTATTTAAAACCTTTAATAAGACCAGAAGATTTATTATTAAAAAAGTAGTGAAGTAATAACTAAATATAACATATTATATGGATGAATTATAGGACCGTTTCAATTTGTCCATTACGCGACTGCTTGCCTGAACTTTCACACTAAAAAATACTCTATATTCAATACGTATGCATGTGCGTACACAGGTATGTATTAAGAGATACCGTCGCGAAATCAACGCCATTGTTCCCACCACGAAATGAAAGTTCTCTATTTGCATATTATACATCTTGATTGTTATTCATATTCCGATAAATGTAATTGTAAACCTTAACATTCATCTACTGATAATTAAATTGATTCATGAATGAATACCGAATGTAAGAACATTGACGTTACAAATCGTAAAGTTTTATTGTTCAGCTCATAATATATTACGCTTTCCAGGAAGTACTTATAGCTCAGTGTTTTCGCAAGACCTTTAGCAATCCCAATGTTCCGTGTTACAAACTATTTATGGGATTCATAATTTCACCCGTCTTTTATTAATAAGGTGGGTCAAGGAGAAAATCACTGCGAAGGATATCAAAAGTCAGCGCAGAGACATGCCTAATTAAAATTTCTTTAATGATAAGTACATCGAATACAGAGGTAGATGTACACGAGTGAGACGCGTGCCTTATTGTTGTTGAACATGATGAGCTCTTGACGTTTGCTTATTACAATTGTGAAAGTAAGATATTTAAGCGGCTGAACGTCGTACCGTTGACATGGACAAGGCGCGCGGCGCGGCGTGGGCGCGCGGCTCCTGTACGCCGCCCCGACGATACGCGCCGCTCCGTCCTCCCGCGTCTCTACTGCCTCTATCGACAATCCCATTGTACGGCCTATTTGCTACTTTAGCTTTATCTGCACACGCTAATAAGATAAACGCACTCAACTAAGATACTTTAATTAACTTTGCTTAGGAATGTGATGTTGCACGAGTTACTCAGGGGTGTGCAAAACTCGCAATAGTTTCGCATGGATTTGGAACATTGTTAAACATTCGAGAATAATAAAAAAATATGTACACGGGGATCCTAAAAATTCTGAATAAATCGCCATGCTGTCAGTCATTGTACCAGAGCAGTCGTAATACAAAATAAAAGTGGAGGATGTTCATCAGACGCGAGGCCATAAAACAAGCCCTAAAATGTTAAACGACTGCTCAAAATTGGTGGTAAGAAGAAATTACAAAATAAAAGAATGGGATTACGGTACTTTGAATGATTTTTGAGAGAGTTCGTCTTAACCTATATTTCACTTTATGGGTGAACGATTTTTACAGCCTCACGGACAATCCGAACGACTACGTCTGTGTAGAAAGTTTCAGAAATTATATATTTCGAAATGATCAATCAGAGCAGTAAACCTACATTTTGTACTGGACGCGTTTGGGTGTATTTGGAGTTAACATTATCGAATCGAATTAACTTTGCAGATCCGTAGCCTTAATTTTTATAGACAAAATAAACGTAACCTAACGCGTGTAAAATTTATTAGGGCATGTGTGCCGTTAAATTACTTCCGCAAGACGTTCGGTATTTGATTTAGGCGAGGTGTTTACACGTAGCTGTCTCTGGGTCAATTGGAATGGAGCTATCAGCGGTTACAAATCGGAGCAGGCTTGTGACAAAGCATGTCGGTCGGTGATCGACGTTGTCGCACGGCCCTCTATGACAAACGCAACGCTATGAGTGATTGTGTCCGTCCGTCGCTCGGCACTCGCTCTCTTTGTGCTCTCGAATAATCCGCTGAGTCGTGATCTGAAGTCTAACGGTGCAGGTCTACGAGCCTATTGAGTGCGCTGTTGGTAATAGTCACAATTTTTCAAGCTTTCACATAAGATCACTAATACTTGTTAAGCCCAAAATCCATCACATGATATATTGTCTCCATTCTGATTCTTGTTAGATCACTGAACTTTTTGTAGTTCTTTGTTTATGGTTATTATTATGTTTTAAGAGCTTGAGTTTTTTTATATAGCATACAGAAATAAAATTTAATTATTAATGTGATTGTATTATTAGTATGTTATTTTTGTTATTGAGAAAATTAATATTTTTATGGGAATGGATTTTATGGAATCGAAAATATTGACATTATGTGTTTATTATATGGTCAATTTTTTAAAAGGATCGCATTTCATCCCAATAAAAAAAAAGATTTAAGATATTTTCCCTTGTCTTAACAAGACTTAAAGACTTTTAAACAATAGTCTTACATAATGAGTAAATACACAAAATAAGATAAACATATATTTTAATATTTTTTTCTACGTAATATTTATTGAATAATATAATTTTTATAAAGACTTTTTATTTTTAATAGTTTTTTATTCAAACTAAGCCATTTTATTATCCTTCTTTAAATTCTCAAACAGTCGTATCTCGAATTGAAGATATTAAGTTCACTCCTATTTATAAAAGAAAAGTAAACATTGTATCGATTAGTTTCGTTTACTTTTTACCAATAAGATTGGTAGTTTGAATGGTAATTGACAATTTGAAATGGATTCTAGTAGGAATGTGCTATTTTGTGAAATCGATTATTATTAATGTTGTATACAATAGTCAGCTAAACTTATTAGCTGAGTTACAATATGTTCGATTCAAATTTGAAATTTATACGTTCTGTAATAACAAGATTTCTTAAATATGAATGTTTACTTTAATAATAAGCAGTTTATGAAGATCGGGTATTTGTCATAAAATATTTTTTATTTAACATATTGTTTGGCTACTACCATAGTAACAAACGCTGACATACTAACATACTAACACCTAGTAACAAAGTGTGAGGGTCGGAAGTGTTGTAAAACTATGTTAATTATTTTCTAATTGAGTAATTTTGATCACGTAGGTAGCACGCGTGACATTTCACACTGCGGTTAACTCGATTTAAGTTAAAATCTCGGGTCTCACCTGCACACAGCCAGCCACCTGTTAACTGCAACTCGGCACAGTAAAAAAAGAAAAGAAGCGAGCGCCAGCCAATGCAAAAAACAAGAATCCAAGACGACACGTTTGGAAAATAAAAAAAGCTCTCGCCCACCAGATGGTCGCCCGACGCGCCGAGAAACTCGCTTTGAGCAGGTTGTGACTTACCACGCATATTCATTTGCACTTATGAATGCGGGGAAAATTGAATAACAAATCTGATTAAAGAATACCAAGTAATAATACAATCAAAGGATGTAGAGCTTATTGCACACAAGACAGTATTGCCCATAAAACTGGGATTACGACATTTAGCATCTATAAATAGCACATGCACGAACTAAAAATATGTATGTAGGATATATTGGTTCAAAGCATTTATTATTTTTCACTGGATTACATTTACAACACAGATAAAAATAAATTAAAAACCAATCGCATCCGAGGTTTTATTTTTTGACCTGTTCAGAGAGAATGAATGTCTCATTGCATTTAATCGCAAAAGATATAGAGTATTTATTAAGTATGAAAAAAAGTAACCATTACATAGCGATGTAATGTCTATTAAAATTGTCTACTTTACATGAGTTCGACATCTTAATTTAGTGTTTTGACGTTTGACGGTCGTAGTGTAGTTTAGCGGTTTGAGTCTTATGGTTAATAATGTTCATATTTCTTAAACGAATGCCCATTTGTGGATTTTTCACAAGCTTCAAGATAAATAGTGAACAATTATACTTATTTTTATTTCACCTAGAGCAGTATTATTTGAAACTAAGAACCGTTTATAAGTAATTTGCCAAAAAATAACTATAGACTGCTTAATAAAATTTTATTATTTAAAATAATTTATAGAATAACTTATGAATTTTGTTTTGTATTATTGTCATTGTATTCGACTAAAATAAAATAATGTTATTTATTTTCAATATATTAAGGTCACTATAATAGCATTATTACTCCATCACCTGATATAAGTGATTTTAAGCAGGAATTAAATATATTAAGTTGCCGTCTATTAAGATGAGGTCTGTTGTACTACGATATCATAGTAACATAAATATTGTATAAAATTTAATTTACTTTAAAAATAATATCGTGAATTCATGATTGATTTAATTTCTAAACTGTTTAAAAAAGCGTGATTCCGATACAACTCTAGCCTATAGTACCTACATATTCAAATACATACTCCTTCTATCGTACTTAAAAAAACGCGATATAACAACATTTACTGTTTGTTTTGTGATTAACTTGTACGTAAATGATTATATCTATGTATGATCAAAATAAATATACCTATAAACGAAACCAGTAAACCCGCCAATTGTGGTAAACCAAATAATAATAATAAAAAAACTCCTAATGACAATAATTTATTATAGAAAAAAATGCAATAATTATCTATATGTAAAGTTGATAAAGTATAACGCATTTTAACAGTCACTCTTCCAATAAGAGAAAACGTTAAGGTGTAACGCCTGTTCGGGCAATATTTTATCACACCTTTTGAAATTGATCCAACTGTGCTTGCTCATTTAGCAGAGCTAGCGAAAATTAATTGGCCATATGTTTTCGTTACATTCTCATTAAAACGGTCCCTTTCAAAAGCTATGACCCCATATGGTGCAACGTTTTTATATTGCAAAAACAAGTTGAAAATGTTAAGCCGACAAAACAATCAAACAACAAGCAGGAAAAAAACGGACGTAACAACCTGTTCTAAATTTAAATAATGTGTCAAGTCATCTCATCACCTTAGTTCATTTTCTTTCTTTTACCGTTTATTGTTATGCATTATCTTTGTGTATACGTATCTGTGTGAGTGCTTTTTGTTCTTTAATAATTTGATATTTAATAAATATCACATGGAGAAATTCGTACAATGTTAAGCGTTCGGAAACAAACAACGGGGTTATTGAACTCATATCATACATATGGATTCATAATCAAAATGTCCCGTATTAAATATGTAATTATTCATGCACTAAATTATTATTATCTTTGTATTATTTAAAAAAGGTGCCAAAATTGAAATGACTTTTGTATTAGTACAATTTGAATTGTTACTGAACATATGATAAAAGTCGGTATTATAGAGATAATTCATGTTTACAAAAACACTATATTATTCAAATCAATCTG